>JAYKKM010000439.1:7600000-7602500 GCA_035772405.1 Chrysogorgia sp. JL179-B06
ATGAGAACGAGGAGTCGAGGACGTGGACTAAAAATTGATCATTGTTTTGTTTGGTGAATTTTGTTTAAGCAGAGCAGCGACATATACCGCGTCGCGGGAAGAGAGGAGCGGGGCGAGTTTTCATTTCGATCGTAGATTCGCTGGTTGTCGTTTGCAATGACGTCGTCTTCGTTCTAAAGACATCACTGAGGGCCTTTTCACGTTCTGAAGGCAACTGCTAGAACATCAGCATCAGTAATGCCAGTTAATAAAGTTAAACGTTGACTCGCTGATTAGACCGTTTTAAAACTCATACTTGTATATCTACCATTGGGATATCAAATCCTTCATTATCTATTCTTTGTTTTGTATGATAATTTTTATTGAAAAATACGCCATTTGTGATTTCCGGTTGCATTCCATGAAGCAAGAACGCCACTTTTATCGTAAGCCAAACTCCTCGCACTGCGCCATCAAATAGGATGAGAGTTGCCACTCTCGCTCTCGTTTAACCGCACGAAATCTTTTAATACTGTTAGTCAAGTGAGAGTTTCCGCCCGAACAGGTTGAATAGGTGGAACGCTTCCCGTGTTTTTGTTTTTTAGTCAAACAAAAGTCTGAGAATCCTCTCTATAGTCCGTGTGATTCCGTGTCCATTTTTCCCTGTTTATTTTCGTGTGTTTTTGTACCGCATTATGTCGTATGTTATATGGACATTCGCGCAGTATTACCGCACTATCATAAACTGTCATCTCCGTTTGACTGGCCACAGCAATGGGAGTCATCCCAACTGTCGTGGAATCTCCTTTAAAACACATCAATTCGTTGATTTTACTGTGTTTATTATTAAATTAAGTAAAATGTGGCCTTTAAGCTGGAGCACTTCCATAATCCCATGTAAGAATAAGTCAATGATTTAATAATTTTCGCTAATTGTAGCTGGATTTCCACTTGCAACTTTTTCGAGTGAAAAAAGTTCAAGCGAAAAATTTCGAGCGAAATTTTTTTCCGCTGGTCAATTTCCTCTTACATGAAAATTCGCGCTAAAATTTAAAAATGACGGCCACGTTGAACCAAAGATGTCTCTTGATTATTCTTCTATTGCGACGGAGAATTAAGCGAAGGAAAAATAAAAACAAGTACAAAAGGTTCTGGGTACGTGAAATATTTGCAAGCAGAAAATTAAATGGAGAAAAGCTGCTTGATGTCTCTAGGTTCGTTTGGATACGATGTTGGGAGCGAATTAGTAATTGCATTGTCGTCAATATATTTACGAACAACATAATTCATATGTTAATTATCTATCGTCCACCTCCATCGTCTACAAACAATCTATCTGTTGAACTTTTTCTGGATGAATTTGGATGTTTACTTGAACATTATATTACAGTACCTGGTGGTCTTATAATTGCTGGAGATTTCAACTTCCATGTCAATGTTAAATCAGACCTAGCTGCAAACAATTTTCTCCTTTTATTGGAATCGTTCAATTTACGTAAACATGTGCAACAACCCACCCATATAGCTGGACATACCTTAGATCTCATCATAACCCGTGGTGATGAAAGTTCTGTTAGTTCTGTCTCAGTTGAAGACTTAACCATTTCCGACCATTATAATGTTAATTGTAATTTAAATATACGGAAGCCTTTATTTGAGAAAAAACATGTTGTTTCCCGCAAGATAAAGGCTATCGATATGATTTCCTTTAAAGAAACTATCTCAAACTCTTTGAGTATTATATATACCTGATGATAATGTCACTCATTTGGTGGATATTTATAATAATAAATTGTCTACTGCCCTGGATTCTTATGCACCATTGGTTGATCGATGGGTAACTAACCGTCCAGCAGCACCATGGTATAGCGAAGAACTGAAAGTTGAAAAGAGGAAAAGGAGGCAATTGGAACGCCGCTGGCGTAGATCGAAAAATCCTGATGATCGCTCGAGATTTTCCAAACAATGTAAGCTGGTTAATAATTTGTTATCTTCAACAAGATCCCAATATTACTCTCATCTAATTAGTTCTGCTCAGAATGATCAAAGGAAACTTTTTGCAACAGTGAATAAATTACTCCATAAAGAACCAGTGGAGTCGTTCCCTCCTTGTGCGTCGGTTGATAAACTTGCTCAGAACTTTATGAACTTTTTTGATGATAAAATTAGTACACTGCGCCAAAAATTAGATCAACGTACTGTCAGTAGCTGTGAATCTCCCCCGGAATCCTCTTTTCCTGACTGCTGTTTTGACCATTTTGAAAGTATATCCTCTGAAGATCTTGGTAGCCTTATACAGACCTCACTAGCTAAATCTTGTGACCTAGATCCGCTGCCCGGAAGTGTCTTAAAAGAAATTTCACCTATTCTTCTGCCTGTATTGACCAAAATTGTCAACTTGTCCTTGGAGTCTTCGACCATGCCTAATCAGCTAAAAGTTGCTATGCTTAGACCTTTGTTAAAGAAACCTAATTCGAATCATACTGTATTTAAGAACTTTCGCCCTGTCTCCAACATACAG
>JAYKKM010000439.1:8207500-8420000 GCA_035772405.1 Chrysogorgia sp. JL179-B06
ATCCATCCATGACATCCATCCACCGGCCCCATCTATGACATCCATCCAGCAGCTATCCATCCATGACATTCATCCAGCTGCCATCCATCCAGCTGCTTTCCATCTATCCAGCTGCTATCCATCTATCCAGCTGCTATCCATCTATCCAGCTGCTATCCACCCACCCATGACATCCATCCAGCAGCCATCTATCCATGACATCCATCCATGACATCCATCCACTGGCCCCATCTACAGTACCAGTCAGAAGTAACCTAACACTGCGGTTGCGGTGAGGTTGCGGTCAGGTAGCGGTGGAGATGCGGTGAGGTAGCGGTTAGGTTGCGGTCTCTACACATCTAACTGCAACGGTCGACTAAACGCTTCGGGTTCCGAGTTCGTCCGACCAAAAGCCGGCAGCGGAAAGACATGTCGCGGACATCAATTAACTTGCTGTAGCAAGTAATCATTGGAGTAGTTTTGAAGTCATTCTTATTAGTCTCTGTGTTCTGCATACAATGTATAACGATTTCGTGGTTGAACTCCTAACAACGACGACGACGTTGGTACAAATGCACAAAGCCTGTTATGTTGGAATTTCTCAAATAACGTTAACAATAATATCTCCCGAAACAGTCTTACTCTTACCAAATAACTATTATTGCGTGAAAGCATTTTAGGAAAAGAAACTAAATTTAACGAGCATCTTGATACGATTTACGAATATGTTATTACTGTTGTGTTTCAAGCCGTTGACCCAACGGCATGTTTTGCTGTCGCATGTTTCTTAAACTCCTGGTATATTATATTATAATTATACTCATCCCGTTTCAAACGTCGAACTTATCATGTGTCGAACCTACAATCATGGCCAAAAGTCGTGGGACAGTGTTGTTGAGTTCTTGGAAAATCCAGTCCGCCCCCCCTCTCCCCCCATCAATGTTGTATTTTTTGCTGTTTCAAACGACAACGGACACATAATTCTCATATAGTTACATTGCATACATTTTATTCAACATTGTAGGGGGGAAGGGCGGGGGGGGGGGAGGGTTCATATGTGTGATAATAGAATTTAGTAAAACTTGAGTAGGTAATAAATGTGACTGTGTCCCAGCTACTTTTGGCCAGGATTGTAGATACATGATAAATTCGACGTTTGAAATTAAGTTGCACTTTGATCGATATATCCGACCAAAGCGGTCGAACTTAATAATATTGCGGTCGATCTTATCACGTGCATATAATGCGAAGTATTGCATTCGACACATGATAAATTCGACGTTTGAAACGGGCCTAAACACGGACACAAGGCAAAAACTTTAAAAAGGAGTAATATTCACTTCAGCGGTGATGAAGGTGATGGTTCATTGACAGGGTTTCAAAACTCCAAATCCGTACTACGTTAAAAAATATTGTTTGATGAACTATATTATTGGCATTTGCTATCCGACATTGGTTCTCATGTATGTAAGCCAGAGCTTTTGACATGTATATATTGTCAATTTCCGTTTTATTCGGCACGTGGCGCTTTGGCCAGGCGCTCTCATTGCAAAGATTTAAATCTATCATATGAGTAATTCTCTAATAACTAATAGGATTAGGGAGTACACAACTTTTCAAAGAGAGTGCCACCGGAGCCGACCTGTGAGTGACCGGACAAGTAAACAAATCAACGAGTGTCCGATTTATTTTGTCAGGCTAAACATGCCCTAGAACTGCTAAAACTGCACCATTAGGCATTAGCCACTTTTGCAGTCTGCGTCGACATAGCCCAACTTTATCACTCTTACCTGAAAATTGATATTGAGCAATCCAAGCGCGCGGTCACTCAAAGTGCTTCAGTTTTGTTTCAAGCGTGGCAACTACAACAGTGGCAAAGCAGGCCAAGTGTCAACAGTGCCAGTAGCGAAGCAGGCAATTAAGTGTCCTTAATAGAATAGAAAATTTCATGAATACATTTTTATAAAAAAATCAAAACATTTCTCTTCATGTTTCCCTGAGAATGACTCTGAAACAGAGATTGGCCGGAATGCTTCGCATGAACGGATCAGATCACGGCCCGTTTATATCACCATCTACTCATCTAGTAATATATTTTATCTGCAGCACAGGCTTCACATATTCAGATAAAAACAAAACAGAGCAGTATTGTGAGAACGCAATCGTGCATGAGATGTGGGAACGCTGTGGTGGAAAAATGCATGTTTGTCGCGAATGGTGCTATTTCTAGAGTATGACTGTATGACGTTTGATACACTGCCCTTAAAAACAATGTCGCGCTCCATGTTTGTCTCATTCTTTAGCAAATGCGCATCATCAAGACTATCACTACGACGATATCGGGAAAGAAACAAGTTGAAAGAAGATCTCGAAGTTTTAATTCCTTCCTCTTGAAGCAGATCTGTAATTTTAGTAACCTGCACTCCAGAAGAAGAAAGTGAAATTATTCGTTCCCTCGCGTATCGAGATAGATGGCCGATTGTTGCCAGATACACAGAACTGCTTATAACGATTAATACAACGCACAAGGAAAAAGACGCTAAACTTCGGAAATAAGCAACTTTTTAAATTTTTACCCCAGAGGACGACAGTGAGACAATTCTCTCCCTCGCGTATCGAGATAGCTTTTCCATTATCAATTTAAACACGGTAACGGTATTTGAAAACGAACTTGCCAAGCTACGACAGACTGAGACAACGTGCGAAGGACGCTAAACTTCGGAAATAACCGACTTCTTGCGATACTACACTCGTGAAATAACGCCATGCGAACCGCGCAGCAGCGGTTGAGGTGGAACCTAGGATGATCGGCGGATGATCCTCGGTCGATCCTCGGGTCAACATAGGACGATCCGCGGATGACCAGCGGTTCAACCGCGGATGATCCGAGGATCATCTGCGGTGCTATGACATCCATCCAGCAGCCATCCATCCATCCATGCCATCCAGCAGCCATCCATCCATCCATCCATCCATGATATCCATCCAGCAGCCATCCATGCCATCCATCCAGCAGCCATCCACCCACCCATGACATCCAGCAGCCATCCATCCAGCAGCCATCCATCCATCCATGATATCCATCCATCCATCCATGACATCCATCCACCGGCCCCATCTACAGTATGACATTCCATCCATGACATTTATCGAGCTGCCCCATCTATGACATCTATCCATCCAGCTGCCAATCCATCTACAGGTATCCATGACATCCATCCATCTACCATCTGCTCATCCATGACATCCATCCATTATCCATCCAGCTGCTACTAGAGGTGTGTGTCAGATCGCATTGACCTCTTGTAATCTGAGGGTTAATTCTTGATCCGAATCTAGTCCGATCTGAAGCCCTAAATCGTAGTCCGATCCATCCACCCAGCTGCCATCCACCCAGCTGCCATCCACCCAGCTACCATCCATCCATCCAGCTGCCATCCATCCAGCTGCCATCCATCCAGCTGCCATCCATCCAGCTGCCATCCATCCAGCTGCCATCCATCCAGCTGCCATCCATCCAGCTGCCATCCATCCAGCTGCCATCCATCCAGCTGCCATCCATCCAGCAGCCATCCATCCATGACATCCATCCAGTTGCCATCCATCCAGCTGCCATCCATCCAGTTGCCATCCACCCAGCTGCCATCCACCCAGCTGCCATCCACCCAGCTGCCATCCATCCAGCTGCCATCCATCCAGCTGCCATCCATCCAGCTGCCATCCATCCAGCTGCCATCCATCCAGCTGCCATCCATCCAGCTGCCATCCATCCAGCTGCCATCCATCCATGCCATCCATCCAGCTGCCATCCATCCAGCTGCCATCCATCCAGCTGCCATCCATCCAGCTGCCATCCATCCAGCTGCCATCCATCCAGCTGCCATCCATCCAGCTGCCATCCATCCAGCTGCCATCCATCCAGCTGCCATCCATCCAGCTGCCATCCATCCAGCTGCCATCCATCCAGCTGACATCCATCCAGCTGACATCCATCCAGTTGACATCCACCCAGCTGCCATCCACCCAGCTGCCATCCACCCAGCTGCCATCCATCCAGCTGCCATCCACCCAGCTGCCATCCACCCAGCTGCCATCCACCCAGCTGCCATCCATCCAGCTGCCATCCATCCAGCTGCCATCCATCCAGCTGCCATCCATCCAGCTGCCATCCATCCAGCTGCCATCCATCCAGCTGCCATCCATCCAGCTGCCATCCATCCAGCTGCTATCCATCCAGCTGCCATCCATCCATGCCATCCATCCAGCTGCCATCCATCCAGCTGCCATCCATCCGCCTGCCATCCATCCGCCTGCCATCCATCCGCCTGCCATCCATCCATCCGCCTGCCATCCATCCGCCTGCCATCCATCCGCCTGCCATCCATCCGCCTGCCATCCATCCGCCTGCCATCCATCCATCCGCCTGCCATCCATCCGCCTGCCATCCATCCGCCTGCCATCCATCCGCCTGCCATCCATCCGCCTGCCATCCATCCGCCTGCCATCCATCCGCCTGCCATCCATCCGCCTGCCGTCCATCCGCCTGCCGTCCATCCGCCTGCCGTCCATCCGCCTGCCATCCATCCGCCTGCCATCCATCCATCCGCCTGCCATCCATCCATCCGCCTGCCATCCATCCGCCTGCCATCCATCCGCCTGCCATCCATCCGCCTGCCATCCATCCGCCTGCCATCCATCCGCCTGCCATCCATCCGCCTGCCATCCATCCGCCTGCCATCCATCCGCCTGCCATCCATCCGCCTGCCATCCATCCGCCTGCCATCCATCCGCCTGCCATCCATCCGCCTGCCATCCATCCGCCTGCCATCCATCCGCCTGCCATCCATCCGCCTGCCATCCATCCAGCTGACATCCATCCAGCTGACATCCATCCAGCAGACATCCATCCATGACATCCATCCATGACATCCATCCAGCAGCCATCTACCGATCGATGACATCCATCCAGGAGCCATCTACCGATCCACGACAGCCATCCATCCATGACATCCATCCAGCAGGTCCACCGATCCATGCCATCCATCCAGCTGGCAACCACCCACACATGAAATCTAGCAGCCACTCACCCATCCACGCCATACATCCATCCATCCATAATAATAATAATAATAAAGACGTATTAGGAGCATTATACAATAGTCTCAATGCTCTTACAACAATATATTCTTAATGTTACTTATAAAACTAATTACAGTTTCATTATAAAATAAAGCGTACTACATATATTACCACTGTGAACAAAAAAATATTATGCCACTAAGTATGAGAATAACGTGGATTGTTCGGAGCAAAATCATGGCGCGTGTGTCTATACAGCGAGTACAGTTCGATGAGTTTTATTCCAAGTTAATTACTGCATGCACGCACGCGCACAGATCAAATTGAAGCGCACTGTCGTCAGCATACGTAGCGTGCTTCGTTTGCTTGCGTGTGAAGACCAACCGTTTTTGCGCGAGGTTAAAAATCTCGGTATAGACAATATGGTATTTCACTAAATATCATCTAGATGGCGAAAAGGACACTTGGAGCTTCCCAGATTCCAACAGAAGAACACTTTGCCGACCACTTTGAGAAGGATCCCGCTCAAAATCGTACAGGAGAAAATGAAATACGAAACAATTCGCGGAGCACTTCAGTGCACGTCCAAACAATTTCACGTCACGTCATCCATGACATCCATCCAGCTGCAATCCATATATCCATCCATGACATCCATTCATTCACACAGTGGACATCCATTCATTCACACAGTGGCCATCCATCCACCCACATCCATCTATCCTAACCAAGCATTTGGTTGTTAACCCATATAAATTTCAAAATAATTACGTACACCGAGACTCGCTGCATTCAACCATTTAACATACTTCAGAACGGTGTTCAGAAGATAAAGTAAATTAGTACTCTGACATAGGCCTTTCCTGATTGTGCTAGTAAAACTGGCATTTTCTGCTACAAGCAATGCTCGTTTTTTGTCCAAAAAATGCTCAAATTATGCTCGTTTTTCAAAATTATGCCTTTCTGGTTAAAAAATGCTTTATTTTATTCAAAGAAATAAAGGCATACAATATGAGGTCTCGTATATTTTTCGGCATCTGAATCAAGATCTAAAAGCACCTTACGCTTTCTGTTATACCGATTTAACAGTTAACACATGTTTCTGTTACTCAAATTTTTCTGGTAAAAGATATAGCCATAGGGCTCCTAATATAACAAATGAACATAACAACAACTGTTGAACGTAGTCCTCACAGTCACAGTAGAATGTTTTATGATACAAAAAAACTCAGATGAAAGCTACAGTTGAAAAAAAACTTTGAAACACATAAAAGCGTAATTTAATTATACATTTGACAAAAAAAAACATAAAACCGGCCAAAAATTCAAAATTATGCTAGCAGTGCTTTTTTGAGAAAAAGTGCTAAAAAAATGCTCGTTTAGCCAAATTATGCCGAAAAAAGTGCTAGCACAATGGAGAAAGGCCTACTCTGACATCGTATTTTCAAAGAGCATGTTGTCAGTGGGGTTTTCATTTTTTCATTTTTTCATCTGTATTTTCATTTCAAGTTATAACAGGTTGACTTCCCTTCCTTCTCAAATTGGGAACCTGAGTAGTTTGGTTTCACTTTTACTGCAGCATAATCAATTAAAAAACCTGGTGGATAATATTGGACGGCTAAGCAAACTCGAAGAACTGGTAATTTGAATGATTTTTTTTGGTGTTCTGTAATAATACTAATTGGCACTAATTATCATTGACATTATATGGCCGAAAATTATATTCCAATTATATTGTGAGATGTACTGACAATACAAATAGATTCATGGACATGTACATATCTGCATGTTTATTTATTTGTTTGTTTATAAATATTTATAATAGTTTTCCCAATATAACAAATCAAAAAGAACATGTTTAATACTAATATTTTGTTTCGAACTATTGAATTTACAAATTAAAAGTGTGAGGATATGTGATATACAAGCTCGAGCCGAAGACGAAATATTGTATATCCGATACAACACGGTGTCACGGACACGAATATTATAAATAGCATGTGATACCAATGCATGTAAACGTTCATATTCATCGATTATCCTAAAGATATTAAATAATTTTGGCCATAGTTAATATAGAAGAGATGGTTTGGAAACTCGGTCTAAGTCTTTGTTCTAGGTTATTGTTCACGTTTATGCAAATGTCTGCACTTTCACACTTGCTGAACACATTGTATTTTCTGTATAATGGAGCAATCATCCAATAGCAGTATTTGGGTTGAATCGCTCAACCATGTTATTTAAATATTAATAAGCAAAAAACAAAAGGTTTGTGCACGGTCAGGACCATTTCAACCTAAAATCACAGCTCATTATAGACGCTTTGAAGTTCGCCGGCTTTCCTAACCATTCCCCTCTATTAACTATGTTTTGGCTGAGAAAATTGAACGAAAAGTTTTTCGGGTCAATTTTCGCTGGAAATTATCTATTTCGCGCCTGTCGCGGTACATGGTCGGCGTTTTCTCAACCTTTTTGCAAGTTTAGTATGAATTATTTCAATTTGTATTTATTTGCATATCTTACTCAAATACTTGGTGAATATGTAGATGAGCGATCGAAGAATGTCCAGTTTGCACGAGGCATCGAAGATGGGGTTTGTGCTGAAGTTAGATCCATCAGGATCTGGAAATCGTTGTTACTACCGATGTTTGGCCACCTTCTTGAACCAAAGTGAAGACGATGTCATCAATACCCTAGAGACGTTTATGCTAAAAAGGCAGTTTATTCCTATAAAGAATGAGGTATTTTGTGAGTCATTTTTCAATGTTTTCTGGGGGTCAACATGCATTACATTAATGCCTTTTTCTCATTTCATAGCATGGCGAAATTGTGGAAACCGATCTACACAGGTTTTTTTTCGGAAAGTGACTTTCCATCTCGTGGAAAGAAACGGCCCGATTCTTGGTATGATACGGTAAAGGCGTTGCGTAATAAAATGGCGACACACAGTAATCACTGTGTCAGTATTGGTGTTTCAAGTCAACATAATAGATTGGGAAGGGGTAAGTGAAGTGAAAAAGTATGCAAGATACTTTGTTAATTATTTTGCAGCATGGTGTTTGTGTTTCTTTTTTATGTTGTAGAGATTGGTCACTAAAACCAGCACAAGCATGCTAAAGAGATAGGAACATTCGTTTTAAAAGCATGTAATGATTCCTGGTATATGACAGATAGATGTTTTATTTATGATCTCTATGGTGCTTACTGCGTGTGTCGCCATTTCATTACGCAACGCCTTTACCGTATCATACCAAGAATCGGGCCGTTTCTTTCCACGAGATGGAAAGTCACTTTACGAAGAAAAAAACTGTGTAGATCGGTTTCCACAATTTCGCCATGCTATGAAATGAGAAAAAGGCATTAATGTACTGCATGTTGACCCCCAGAAAACATTGAAAAATGACTCACAAAATACCTCATTCTTTATAGGAATAAACTGCCTTTTTAGCATAAACGTCTCTGGGTATTGATGACATCGTCTTCACTTTGGTTCAAGAAGGTGGCCAAACATCGGTGGTAACAACGATTTCCAGATCCTGATGGATCTAACTTCAGCACAAACCCCATCTTCGATGCCTCATGCAAACTGGACATTCTTCGATAGCTCATCTACATATTCACCAAGTATTTGAGTAAGATATGCAAATAAATACAAATTGAAATAATTCATACTAAACTTGCAAAAAGGTTAATGACTAAATAAACATATACCTTCGGTTAGAAACTGGAAACTGTTCGTAAAAACGTAGCACTCGATGGATTAAACAGGACGCAAATCCGCAAAAATCTGTAAACCAGCTGGAAAGCAGCAGAGACTGAGAAAACGCCGAACATGTACCGCGACAGGCGCGAAATACATAATTTCCAGCGAAAATTGACCCGCGCCATTTACCCGCGCCATTTACCCGCGACCCGCGCCATGTACCGCGACACGCGACACGCGCCAAATAGATACTCCCAAGACAAAAGGTGACACAAGTTACGAAAGAAGAAATTAGAAAAGAGAAAGCGGTATGGATGAGATGTTCTTGTGGAGAGACGGTTTATATTTAGAAATGAGTAAACTCTTTCGAAAGAGGAGTTCAAAGTTAGAAGACGAACAACAGGAAGAAATAATGGAAAAATCATCAGGAGAAACGGTGTGACAAGTTTTGACGAGACTGACTTTGGATGCTAGAAAGCGAAGTGGTTGCTCGTTTCTTGCCCGTCAAAGAAGAAATCCTACCGTAGATTAGCTATTTACCTATTAGCTCTAAGCTGATTAGCTGTATTTCTGGGATCCCAAACTGGGAGCATCAAACCCTTAAACATCTCAAGAGAATACCAGATGCTCTGATGACTAATTTTTACAGTATAATTGTGAGGATCCCTAACTACCGAGTTAGGAATCGAGTTAGGAATCGAGTTAGGAATCGAGTTAGGAATCGATATTAAAAGTCAGTAAAAACCTTTTCTATAGGTTTTGTACAGCTGACCAGCCTGACATTGTCCTTGATATTTAAAAAGCACGAAATTATTTCATTATTTTTATTGACCCAACAGTTAGAACAAGGTACAGAACGAACGGTGTATTTTGCGGAATGGCGGAACGGCGGAATATGGCGGAACGACGGAATGGCGGAATGATTAATATTTCTATATAGAGGATGTCCGCCAAAGAGGAAGTCGCCGCTCAGCCGCAAGACGCCACCAACCACCTCCGACCGATCGTCGATAGATATCGACGACCTTCCGACAGATCCCGACCGCTTCGAGATGGCCTACGAAGACCTTCCGACCACATCCGACCACCTGCCGACGACTCCCGAGAGCCTTCCGACCATTCCCTATCACCTTCCGACCTATTCCAAAGTTGCTCCGACCACTTGCGAAATTGTTCCGACAACTTCCGATGATGTACCGACGACTTGCGAAGTTGCTCCGACCCTCCAACGAAGACGTCCTGACCTTCCACGACCTCCCTGTATTACTTCCCGACACCGAGTTCACCTTCCGACCGTTTCCCCGTCGTCCTCCCAACAGTCCGACAGCGGCGTAGCAGATAGCTTCGTCCTACACACCGGCCTTCATGCCCAATCTGTCTGGGAACCTCTCCAACAACTCCGTCACCCACCGAGGCACCTTCACCAATTCCAGTCCTACCGAGTGGACGAAGCCGACCCGCTGGAAAGCTTCCTCAGTACCACTGACCCTGACCTCGACTCCACCTCGCCAGAATGCATCGTCAACCCGTGTGGCATGCGGCATCCCCACGCCACCGTTCCAGTATATACGCGACCTCCTCCGCGACTCACCGAATGTTTCCGCTTGACCGGGATCCGCGGGCGGACATCATCTATATTCAAGAAGCATTAATCGTTCCGCCATTCCGCCGTTCCGCAAAATACACCGTCCGGGTACGGAATCCATCTTCAAAAGGAAATTCCGCGGGATTTTGCAGATTAAACTCCTCAGGAAATCAACATTTTGACGCATATTTTTATATCCCCACCACTCGACAAAGGAGCTATTTATTAAAGAAATTCTACAGTTTATCAGAAAACTATAAAACCTTTAGGAGCCGATTACATGAGGGGTTAACCGAGTTGGCCCGGTTATAACTGCTTCGTATATTTATGATCCCTGATATCTTGTTTCAAAATTTCGATTACATGGCAACCAAGCTGGCCCGCCTTGCCGGACTTGCCGGGCAACTCGGTTAAGCGAGTTGAAAATTTCTCCTTTTCCTCAAGCCCGGCAAAGTGGGCTGAAAAACTGTTTGGCTCGTTCTGTCGCGCGTTTGTTTACTTGATTGTGTGAATAAATATTGCTGAAATGGACTCAGATAGAGCATCAAAACCTCTTCGTGACGCGAGTTAGCCATTAAGACAATAACAATCGTTTTATTAACGATACTTAGAACAATTTGATCAGCATAAATAACAGTGTAAAACTGCAGTAAAACTAACGTAACTTTGCCCAAGTGAAGCAACATTTGCTAGGTAATTGCGAATTTTGGGTTGAAATCATAACTCATCGCCTGTCTCAAGCCCGTTTTCTACTTCACCATTTCGCTCACCGCGCTAGGGAAATATTTCCGCAGTGACATATTTTTTTTCAGTTGTCGACCAATGAAAACAAAATGTTTCTCTAGCGGCGAGCGAAATGGTGAAGTTCGCAATATGAATCTCAGCCCGGCTTACCCGGCCAACTCGGTTAACCGGGCCAACTCGGCTCATGTAATCGGCCCCTTAAACTGAACGGTGGAGATTTAGATTTGACAAATTGCCCTCCAAATAGACTGCTTTTGAAGTCACTGCAAGGGGTCTATTATTTCAAGCTGAGCAAATCTTCAAAAAGGTTAACTGTCAAATACTTTATGCGCTAGAAAAATGTAAGTTGAAACTATAAAAAGGCGATAAAGTGTTTAATCTTAAAAGATTGTTTCTACTTTTAAGTCAATTTTGACGGTATGAAGTTGAAATTTGTCTTTATTAGTTATATGTTAATTGTTGAAATATGTCTTGGGTCACTGTTGACCACGAAGAAAAGATCACGTGATAGTAAATTGGGATGTTCGAGTTTGAGTTAATTTCGAGTTAACCTCGTGTTGACTTAAAGTTATTGGGTAAACCAACAAACTGACTCAGCGGTTTCAGACATTACTAGAACACCGTTATTTTGATGATAATCATCAATTGCCCATTCGTGTTATTTTGATGATAATGGTCAAAATAGAAGCTATCTCCAACACAACACCAATCCTGACATTTACATTCATCGTTTAAATTTCGAACGACACTGTTATTATTATTTATTTATTATTGTTTGTTTGTTTGTTTGTTTGTTTGTTTGTTTGTTTGTTTGTTATTATTTATTTATTTATTATTATTTATTTATTTTTTAAAATCAATTCCTAACACGATTCCTAACTCGATTCCTAACTCGGTTCCTAACTCGATTCCTAACTCGATTCCTAACTCGGTACTTAGTATACCTCTATAATTGTATATATTAATGTTATAAATAACGTTCTTTGTAGAAAATACAAAACTCTAAAAGGTTGGTGTACTGCCGAAATAGTTTACGTCGGTTTCACTATCTGACGAAGTATGTTTTTAATTGTTTTAGGATGTCTCAAATAATTCACTGGACGTACTTCCATTGTCATTGGGGTCTCTGATGAGTTTGAGAAAGCTAATCCTTTCCAACAATTCATTAACAAAATCCCCTGCAGAATTTGGCAAAATGTTGGGTAAGAAGAGCATCTACTATATACATATATATATATATATATATATGAAGATAGAAATAAATATAGACATATAAATATTAATATATTACACAAGGAACAATGAAAATCTATATTGTGCAGTCATTAAAACATATTTTTCTCATGATATATTATGTATTTGACATGGTCGATTGCTACAGAATGGTGAACATTAATTTTTATATTTTCTAATATTTTTAGTTTTATGCGAGCTAGACTTATCTAACAACAAACTTGGACAACTTCCTGAAGGTAAAATGAAACTAAAACAATTTATTTCTCAAAATAAATATTGGTACATGGTTGTGTGCCCACGAACGATATAATCTTGTATGCGCCAGATCTGGTCCCAATGCAGCCTCCTTCGCAGCCGTGTCCGGTGTTCAGTCCACCTCCGGACACGGCTGCGAAGGAGGCTAGTCCCAATGAGGGTTGGGTATACGTAAACTCCTTCACAGACAGGTAACCCAAGACACTAGAAAGAAAAAGTGTCGAAACATTGACTTGCGAACTAAAACCTTTTAAGATTCATTCAAAAACTCAATAATTCATGAAGAAAAAACACTGTGTGTCTTTATATGTGATAAAGAGACATTTGTAATTGTTCTCTATAAATTTCTCTTTGGTTTTTGCGTCAGTCAGACAACGTTGATTTCCAAATTACTACGCCAATGGCAATAATTGTTAAAAGCTTTTCAAAAAACGCGCAGGGTCTAAAATACTCTATTGTGTAATGCAATAATGGTCGTTTTTAAATGATACTTTAATAACTTCAAACCTAAAGTTTGGTCTGAATTGGTTGTGGTCATACAGTATGGCTCTAAATATAAGACGGTGAGGGTTGCTCCTCTGAGAAAGATTGATATTCCACGCCAAACATATACATGCAGCGATAAATTGTAACTGTCTCGTCAAAACTTGGACGACCATGATCTGTATTTCACTGTATGTTAGAAAAAAATCCTTGAAATACATCTCAATGCAAATTTCTTATTGAAAATTGACCGTATTGCACTATTTTAACATCTTAGAATGGTTATGATGCTGGCCGCTGAGAAATACAGTACTCCTGCTGCCTGCACAAACTGTTAAGTGCAGGGAGTTTACAGTTTCACAATTGTTTTATGTGATTATATGTTGTCTACTACTCCACTCATCTTATAACTGCTATATTTGTAGTATCGTATAGTATAAAAAAGAGAAAAATACTTAAGTCAGTACTTATGCATTTCCATTGACGAGTGACGACGTTTCGGACGATGTGTCCTTCTTCAAGTCAGATTATCTATGCTATCGAAATAATGATAATGACCATTGAATTATTTATTTTGTTCGAAAAATAGGTTGTTGTGCTGACAAAATAGTGTGTTATAGTACTGTAGGTCTAACGTAGGTCTAACGTTTCGAGTGAAATCCCTTCGTCAGATATCGATGAAGGGCCTTCTGTGTGACGAAGGGCCTTCTGTGCGATGAAGGGCCTTCTGTGTGATGAAGGGCCTTCTGAGTGATGAAGGGCCTTCTGTGCGATGAAGGGCCTTCTGTGCGATGAAGGGCCTTCTGTGCGATGAAGGGCCTTCTGTGTGATGAAGGGCCTTCTGTGTGATGAAGGGCCTTCTGTGTGATGAACGGCCCTCTGGGTGATGAAGCGCCCTCTGTGTGATGAAGGGCCTTTGGAGTGATGAAGGTCCGAATGGCTTTGGTTCGCGACGTTAGACCTAAATACTATTTCGCCAGTACACCAATCTTCACACTATTTGTATTTCTACACTGCCTACGCGGTACAACACGTTTATTATCACTTTTATATTTTTATAGGTGTTGGTAATTTGGAAAAGCTGGGAAGACTTGACTGCCGATATAACCAATTAACTAAAGTACCAATGTTGAAATCATGTAAATTTCTCAAGGTTATATACTACTCTAGGTTTTTCTGTTCAGTTACCTTCATCAGTCCACCTTCCTTCACACTTTATATAACGGATGTAGTATAGGGAAGAGGGGTGCTGAGTCCGGTGTATCACGGTGGATCATTTTGATCAACCGATGACATCACTATTTCTAAAGGTACGTTTACACACTGCGATTTGTCGGGCCGACACTGACGAATATTTACGTGATTCGCGGTAAATTTCGCTAATTCGTCATCCCCGACAAATCGCAGTGTGTAAACGTAACTCCCGATTTTTACTCCCGATTTTTACTAAATATTATTAACAGCTTCGTCTGCTATACACTCGTAGTTTACGGTCGATATATTTCTTTTCTTGTTTTAATTTTTTTTTAAATATACGCGCGTTTATTCGGTAGTCATAGTTACAGTAAAAAATCGCTACGACTCTGGAAAAATCTGTGACTTTTCTACAGATTTTTCTCCCGATTTTCAGTGTCGGGGACTTGCGACGTCAACGCTAACGCCATCAATTGGATGCCCATATTTGGAAAATCGGCCCGACAAATCGCAGTGTGTAAACGTACCTTAAGTTGTATGTTAATTCAAGCTGTTATCTTACACCTTCATCACCCCTAACCCTAATTAGTATTCATTTTATAGCGCCTCACTCAGTTTCAGTCCTTCGCCACTCCTAACCCTAGACATTCATCTCCCCGACCCCATTCCGACAACTTCCGAACTTGATTTCCGAAGGCATGATGTAATTATCAAAAGGTTGCTCTTATATCTCTTACTCGTATAAGAAACGCTAACGTATATATGCACTTTATGTCCATGTGATCAAACTCCTTGTGGGACAAGCAGGCATACAGTGCGCATGCGCCATGGATATGATTTGGAACGAATTAAGGAGGAATGACGTTGACTTCGATAAAATCACTTTATGCTTTCATATTTACGCTTGTCTTGATGAATATAAAGAGATTTACAACAGGCTAAGCACTCAAGTCAACAGACTAAGCCTTCATCGCATCTACAAAGAGATGAACCCTAACATTTTGGCAGTCTTAGGCTTATCTCACTATAGTAAGAGTACGCGATTTCTATGAAGAAGAAACCCTTCGGGAAGCAGTGTGAAGAACTGTTCAAGATCTCAAACGCATCGACATAGAAAAAATAAGTCGTTACTTGGTTTTTAGCGTAAAGTATTCTGAAGAAACAATTCGCAAAATGGTCAGGAGTCATAAAATAGGATTTCCTGACAGGAGAAGTATATCTCTAAGAGTTTTAAATTGGTTTACTAGAACGGCTTTACTTTTTATAGAAAGTAATCCATAGAAACACCGAGCGAGGAGTTAGAACGAAGATTTGAAGCGGGCTAACTTGAAGAAATATCGACGTCAAAACTTAGCAGCTATAGTGCGAAGTTTTCATTCTGCCTATAGAGCTACATGTTTCTTGTAAAATCTTAAACTGGAATAAGCATCAAGCAATCGTGCTACAAAGAGCTACTGTATATATAATACACGATTGCACACTGGAAAGTTGTATTAATTTTATGCTATTTTTTTATATTTAAAACAGGAACTCTATCTGGGATATAATCAAATAACTTCTATGGATGCGCGAGAGATCTCATGTCTTTCTTCCGTGACTATTTTTGATATCAGAGACAACAGAATTAGCCAGTAAGTGAGTTCCTCAGTACGTCCGCATTATCCTGCGTGCAGACGTATCCTTGTTCCCAGGACCTCCTCAGTGAACTGGAAATCGGAGGGAATGAGGATAGCTTCACACGCCACGTGATATTGAAATTATTATATAATTATTAACGGAGTGCGAGGTCTATAGAGGAAAGTACGAGGACGAAGGCAAAATACCGAAGGCAAATACTTTCCCGTACAGACCGAGAAAATGAGGCTAATAAGCAGTTTATTTTATGCTTTTTGGTTCATTTCTTGTTTTGTTTTAGCACTGTTTTCATTGCTTTAACTTACCTCTTAGTTTCTTTGTGTTTCCACCTGTTTCGTACTTTTGCGTACACAGCATTAACGAAAAGCAACAAAAATGTTCCAGATTTTTCAATGAAGATAAGTTTTCTACATGTATTTGTGCTCAAACAAAAACGTTTTCCCTCCAAAACCGTCTGAAAATCCGTAATCACCCACGGGCATTGCGGCAAAATCTGGACCGTTGAAAGAGCTTTCTTTTGATATATAGTAAACATGTTTAGGACACCTATTTAAAACGTTATGGGTTGAAAAAAATATCAAAAAAAAAACGCCATCTTGGATTTTAGCCGCAATTTTGGATTTACGAAATTCATATATGAATTTATAAATTAAACAGCTTTTCGTTCCTGTACGGTACTTTTGTTATATATTGGATTAAAGCTCGTGCCAAGAACGTTTTTAGAGATATCGTACATGTTTGTAGGGCGACTATTTAAAAAGTTATTAGCGAAACAATTTTGGCCGCCATGTTTGTTTTTGGACGCCATCTTGAATTTACGAATGACATGTTGAACTTCACACTTTATATCAAATGAAAGTTTGATTAACAGACTCGGAAATACATACAAAGATATGTTAAATGTAGCTAATTCCTAACACCTTCAGGGAGTGTTCATTATTTATGGCTGCGTTTGGGTAAGCCAAATTTTTTGGACCATATAAATATCGAGTAGCAAATTTTAAAACAAAAGAAATAGAATATAATAAATCAGTGTTTAATCTCTTAATTATAATAATAGTGATACAATATAAGACACAAAGATTACTTGTTCAAAGACTTCAGTGTTAAATAATATATTAAATAGAAATATTTTCATGTTTATAAACAGTAATACAATCTTTAACTTCGTTAAAATATTGTAATGATCTATAACTATAAATATAAATATTAGTAACATAACATATCATAACATAAATTTCAAAAACTCATTAATATTCATTAACCAAATTGTCCAATCACATTTCCGTATTTAGTCACGCGCAAGGCTTTTATACCTGATAAAACCCATGAATACTAATCAGCATGAAAATTATATAAAGTCTCTACGAACTTTATATAAAATTCCTGCTAATTTGCATTTCATACATCAACCCAATTTACCTATAATAGAAAATAAAAACCAGTACACTCCCTAGTGATTACAATCAATTGTTTTTGAAGCTATTTAAAACACTCGAACTCGCGTTTTATCATATCTAAAATGCTCGCGCTGCGCGCTCGCACATCACTAACACTATAAATGTTACCCTGGGTGCCAGAGCTTCTTCCGCGCTCGCAAGGAGAAAAGGCGGGAGAGCTATAAATGATAAATATGTAAAGTTATGATATGAGCAATAGGGGTCAGTAGACAAAGGGCGGATATGTAATATACATGTATGTGATATAACATGTATATGGTTGCATCATTTAGTGATGGTTGGGTAAAAGAAAAATTCAGTGTTTGAAAGGGTTTTTGTTTCAATTTGTTTCTCAAACACTCCTTTTCGAAAATAAATTACGTATTCAGACGACGTTTTCCTTTTAACTACTAACTCTACGAACCAGTACCTTATCTTCGCACGCCGTACTGGGAGCGCGCATATAAATAAACAAATAAACGCGATACAAGAAATGTTTGAACGCGAACCGCTGGTGGAGATTAGCACCCTCGCTTCAGGGCCTTCGGCGAGGGGATAAACACAGAATTTACCCGCTCAGTCTGTTTAAAGAAATATAAAATGCTTGTTTATATACTTCATGTGATATAATATATATGAAAAATTGGTTTGGTTGATCAACTGTTGAAGCCGAAAATCTTTAGAAAAGTGTTCTGAATCCCAATAGTATACACGACCTACCAATTTGGGTAATACCATTTCTGCGATAAAAAAGCGTTGGTTTCTCAAGATTTCTTGACTTGTTTATTCTTAGGTTACCAAATGGTATTACAGCCATGGGGTGTCTTGAAAGATTGGACTTATCAAATAATAATCTTTCCGGGTAAGATTTCAGTTGTCTAATGTTCCAGAACTCAACCTTCAGCTTCGGCAAATAACAAATACTTGATAAAATAGACCATTTTCATGACGAACGCGCGTGTTTTTTGGAGTAAAAACGAGGTAGTTTAACACTCATACGAAGTATTGTAAAATTTTGAGCTCATTTCGAGCTCATGCTTCAACTTCTATGGCTATACTACTATAGGTTTCATGGTTAATAGGTAGTAGTGGTTAAAGTGCACCTGACATCAAAATTTTTTATTGTCTGATTTGGAGGAACTTTTAAAATGATAAAGTAACTTCTTTTGAAGATTTTCGTTTATTCGCTTTCTTTTTTAGATATATCAGTTTGTTTGATATGCAAATGTACGGAATTTACGTCACACATGCATAATGAGTTATCAGAGAATGTTATATATCTTTGCGTTCATCAAATAAAAACACTAAAGTGTGAATAACATGTGTGCGTGTTTCTCCCACAACACCAATCCTCTCAATTTTAAAGGATTTCGTTCGAGAATGAAAGAGATACACACATTTCTCCAATAAGTCATTATGCATGTTGACGTAAATTCCGGACATTTGCATATCAAACAAACCGTTATATCTCAAAAAGAAAGCGAAGAAACGAAAATCGTCAAAAGAAGTTACTTTATCGTTTTAAAAGTTCTTCCAAATAAGACAATAAAAATTTTGATGTCAGGTGCACTTTAATAGGTGGTAGTACCAAAGTGGGGCGGGACTAAGTGATGTCACAAATGAACGGCGGAATTGCTTGGAAAGCAAGTAGAATGACTTGGTTGGTACAAGTGTTCGACCTGCAAGAGTGCAAGTGTTGTGTCAGAGCGTGCGGGGCCAAAGAGGGACTGGAACTGGACTAAGCGCATTAGAACACGAAAATACATGAAAATCACATTCGCACAGGAAACTACATGTCATTGTTATATCTCTTGTGGGATGTTTGACCAGTATGTGATATGATCTCTTGACGTTATTACTTCGTACCTGCCGCCCTATCCTAGCAGTTTCTCATCGGAACTTGGAGAATTGTTAAGAAAAGAAAAGTGGGGGTAGGGGTTGTGGACACACCCAGTTCCCTCCGTGGCGACGCCCCTGTATTTGTGAGATGCATTAATTTGTTGCTATAGTTAGTTCATGCTCTTCCAATTTCTATTTCCAATATCTTTGAAGTCATACTTGACTCAGCTTCTGTAATTTTAGAGTTGATAGCTGACTCTAGGTCATCTAAATTTTCCAGCTCATCTAAATTTTCAATCAGATTTTGTATTTCTGTAATATCAATACATGTACGTCTCTCTGGAATATAGTTTGCATTTCTAGACTTCCTTACGAAATGGGAAAGATGACGAAACTAAAGTCCGTAATATTGGATGGAAATCCACTTAGAAGTATTCGTCGAGATATCATCATGGTCAGTAATACTGATTATTATATGTGACGCCACTGAAAGGTCCAAATACAGTACGAAAATGCTACTACTATCTTATTAGTTGCATGAATGGTCGGATATTTCCCGTATCTGATTTTATTCTATTTGTCTATCTAATTTATCTTTTGTACATGTTCTATATATTTAAAATTATCGGTCCGATATTTCATTCGAAAAACATTATGTCATCCACGAAATCTTTCTCTAGCGGCGAACGAAATAGAAAGTGGAAAATGGGCTTAAGTAGTTTTATTATATGGTGGTCTTAACGCAGCTTTTCTGCAATCTGATTGGTTCCTGAGCAGTCATCACAAACTGTCAAAGACCAGGCATTACAAGACCACTAAAAAGTTTTAAAAAATTGCGAAAAAAATTTAAAAGAGACATATAATATAAACCTTATTAACCTTGTTTGATCGGTTTTTACGGTAAAATTATCCTCGTATTGAAAGACCGCGTGCGGATAATTTTACCGTATAAGCAACCTACAGCTCGTTCAATAAGTCTTCAATTATAATATAACATACGGAAAATGAGAGAACGTCACTGAAAGTCAAGAATATGTAAGAATAACTTTCGCTCATGCGTATAACTTTTGTAGAGATTTCGAACAGCATGTTCTTCATAATTCTGTAATTTTATAATTCTAATTCGCCATTATTGTCCGAGTCTGACTAAACATTGTAATTCTTACTGTAAAGGCACAGTGTAACAACACTGTGCAATGTTACATGTAACTTATCTCGCAATTGCTCGATCTGTAACGTTCCGTACAACTTGGCTTGCAAAGTTTCGCCATCTTTGTGTTTGACAATGTAAACATGCGCCGCACAGAGTCACCAAAGAGGAAAATTGCGAGACAAGTTGCAGATGGGGGTGTTGTTCAACGCTGAAACAGCCTGAAAAAGTTTCTGCAATGATTGCAACAACTTGCAGTTGCATCAGTTTTTGCCGTTACAAGGTATATATGCAACTTATTTTGCAACAAAGATATGCAAAGTAAATGGTTTAAACCTAGGAGTATCATTAGATGTGTGAAGTTGATCGTCCGGTTGTTAAAGTGCCTATAACGTCTGTGAGGATTTAACATATTTGTAATCTATGGATTATCCCGAGATACTAAATTATAATATATATTGTCAGCTGAAAATGTCATCTTCATTTACTTTTTTGCTGTTAAAGTTGACGGAAATGACGTCAAATCGGGAATCTGTTTTCATGAAAGCCCGATTTGACGTCATTTCCATCAACTTTAACAGCAAAAAAGTCTATGAAGATGAAATTTTCAGCTGACAAAATATATTACAATTTATCTCAGGAGAATCCATAGATTACAAATATGTTAAATCCCCACAGACGTTATAGGCACTTTAAAGACCATATTAGTTATGTTAGGTAGTTGCAGCTTGATGTTTGTAAAGTTGTAAAGGTTTGCTGTGCAAGCTGTGTTAAGTTGTTGATACTCAGGAAAACTCTGAGCACCAGACAGGACTCGAACCTGTAACCTTCTGAATGCTAGACAGACGCTCTAACCATTGAGCCACTGGAACTCAGATGGCAGAGCAAGGTTAATTAATTTAAACCTGGGACGAGTCTTGCCGTTATCACAAATACTTGTTGGACTACAAGTCGTGTTGTGATAGTTTGGTAGAGCGGTGGTTAGTTGGTGGTTTTTTTCCAATGGTTAGAGCGTCTTGACGCGGTTTGACAGTCGAGTATTGATAACTTAACACAGCTTGCACAGCAAAACCTTTACAACTTTAAAGACTATTGTTGGTGACTGACGTTTCGACGGCCTCAGAGTCTTGACTCTGAAGATGACCGCCGCTGAGGCGGTCGAAACGTCAGTCACCAACAATAGTCTTTCTCAAGACTGCAACAACCTGGACGATCAACTTCACACATCTAAAGGTATGCAACTTATCATGCAACTTATTTTGCAACGCCGTTGCAAGACAAGTTACAGGAAACATTGCACAATGTAACATCGCCTCAAGACATGGTTTGTTTTTATGATCTAGAAAGGAACTGTTGCAATATTGCAACACCTGAATAACAAGATACCTGGTAATTTCTGATAACTTTTGTGCTTTGTTCTTCTGTAATTCCGTATATGAATTTTTAAAATTTATTTTGTCAGTATGGTTTTAAATTTCTTTATTTCCATTGTTCATCTTATGATTACTCACATTCATCTTGCAACTCCATATTTTTTTAGAAGACGAAAAGAAAGACGAATCTACTAGTCAAGCCGATTCACCTTCCGTGAACACTCACTTATTGAACACGAATAAAAAACTTAGCTACAGGTAATATACGACTGCTGTTCTATTTAGAAATCATTTAACTTCTGATACCGCATATCTTTAGATCAGTTTCAAAACCAGCTGCACACGATACCATTTTAATTGAGTTTTTTTAATACAATTACATAATTTAATACAAATACAACTGCAATTGCATAGCAACTTGAACTACAATACAAAATAATTTAAACCACAATTCATAACTTGAACTACAATTACATAACAACTTGAACTACAATTACATTTACGTCACATTTTACGACATATTGAACTGTTTTCGAAATTGAATGTTTTCCGCTTTTACTGTAATTCGAGGAAAAACTTGAAAGTGGCAGTAAATCACATGTATTAAGATGATAAATCGAATAATCGCGCCTTATCGCAGCTGTACATTGGTAATCGATAAATTCGTGGGGCATTTATTCCTAGGGATAACTAACCGGTGTGTCACTCATTTCTACCGAAACTGAAAATTCTCAAAATTCGTGTTTTCTTTTTAGCCAACAGAAAGCTGTTAGTATTCCTGATGACGTATGGGAAGCCTCTGAAGGAACTCGTGTAGCAACTATTGATCTTAGTAAGAACTTACTGGAGAACATTCCTTTGAAGTAAGAGATCATGACAAGTTAATTGGGGCGCCTCCGCAGGCAACTCTGGCTTCTTATTTGTGTGGGCAATGTTTCTTCCGAGTCAAATAGTTTCCAAGGTGTTTTGGCCGAGCGAGAGAAATTAACAAGAGAATGGGGAGAGGGAAATTAAATGCGCCAGGGGAGGGGAGTGGGGCTAGGCGAAAATTAAGGGAAGCGAACTCTCCCATCTCTCTTCTCCAATCCCTTGTTGTCCCCTCTTCGTCGGCCAACTCCTTCACAATCCCTGTATTTCCCTGCAATCCCAGCCAAAACATTGCTCGCACATCCTTGGTAGCTATTTAACTAGGAAAAAATATTGCCCACACAACTAAGAAGCCACAGAGTTGCCTGCGGAGGAGGCTAGGGGAAGATAAAGATTATTAAACATATTAAATAATTAGGTTAAATTAAAAAGCTCTGTATCGTTCACCTGGAAGAGATTTTCCTCGTTGTCCTGCCCAACGGTATTAACAATTTCAATAAAGAATCCGAATTTCAACTGGATATAATAGTGCAGGTCACAAAAGAACTTAAGACCAAAGCTGTTTTATGGCATTATGTTTTGAATTCCTTATTTGTCTCCGGAAAAATTGCTGAACATTTTCGTCTTTCATCTTGTCTTGAAATCGCTGAAGTAGAAATACTTGACAGCCTCTAAGCATGTGAGCCACTATATTCTTGTTTAGCCTTGCACGAGGCTTCGTTTGCAGACTTTCTTTGCTCACTCCATGCACACTAACGTCTTCTCGCATGAGCGCAATCCTTTTTCTTGTGTCACAAGGAACCAATCAAATTAAAGGCATTGTCATTAAAATAAGTCAATATACACACTTTCCGAATTTACTCCAATCATAGACAATCCAGAGGCACTCTGCATTTTGCCTCTCGATTACCTATGCTCCAATGTCCATAAATCAATGGCTCCAAGTCGAGGCTGATAATGAGATCGCAATTGTTTTCACTGTTGTCTTCCCATGATAGACGTGGTTTAAGATCAAACGTGGCCAAGTCGAAAGCATATTAAAGGCGCTCCAGGCAGCGATCCATGTCTGACCACGGAGCATGAACAGCTAAGATCTTAATTGTTGGTTTTACAGAGGGGAAAACTCTCGAAACACAGGAGAAAACCAACAACAACTCTACTTACACGAGTCTGAAGCTTCATGGAAGTCAACATGGCTATACCCAGACGATCACCCATCCAAGTACTAACCCCCCATCCAACAAGCCTAACTTCAAACCTCATGCTTTCCAACCGGGACCAGTTGCACGCCGGAAGTGTTGTTCAAAGTTTGTGTGATCATTTTGTAAACAATGAAACGGCTAAATATTGGTAATAAGTTCATGTCCAATATATATTAATATATGCACAAATACTAACCCCAACCCTAGTACTAACCCCAACCCTAATACTAATACTAACCCTTACCCAACCCTAATGCTAACCCCAACCCTAGTACTAACCATTACCCAACCCTAGTGGGTAATAGGGTCCCTCGTAACATGAAATTATTTGTGCATATATTATATATTGAACTTATTACCTAAATATTCAAAACGGTTGCCAAAATTATTAGATACAGCCATCAACTATACTACGATAATTTATAAATTTATTTTTTGTGAAAATAATGTTGACATGTTCTATTTGCTCTTCCTTTTTTTATAACAGGATCTGTAACTTCGAAGAAACCCTTACATCCGTTAACCTGGGCTCCAACAGAATATCCAAAATTCCGCCGGAATTTTGCCTTTTGTCTCACCTTACTCACCTGGATGTAAGGTAATTACAAACCGTGATTTAGAATTTTCTTCATAAGACAAAGTCGCTCACTACACCGACAAATCTCTGTTCATTTAACCCACGTCTATATGAACCATTGTCATGATTATAAGTGTTACAATTTATATAATCAATCGCAGTGTTCATTTTGGAAATTTTATCAAAAATTAGACTTCCCATGCCTTTTGAGGCAGCACTTCCCTTGCGATAGTAACTTCTAGTTTAACATTATTTTATCTTTACCTTTTTACATATATGTAATAGAAATAATCACTTATCAGCTATCCCTGATGAATTCAAGCTTCTTTCCGAATTAAGAGAAATAATACTGTCACATAACAGGTAAAATATAATATATATACCATTATACCGGTATATATATATCTATATATATATCGTCATTGTTCTCGTCTTTGTCAACGGTTGTTGTTACGTCCCTCGTTCATTCCAAAGGCATTGTACAAGCAAGTGTTGAAATATAACTATATATATATATATATATATATACCCATCACACACTACTGTACCCATCTTTTGATCCGTTTTATCTAAAGAAAATCTGGTCTAAATTTATAAAGGCCGGAGTATATGATGTTAAGTCCTAACGGTTCTAAAATATTTATCGCGACGTTTTTCTTCAATTAATTGAGCACTACACTCTGTTTTGAAGAATGGAGTGAATAGTTCTGTCTTGCTGTTCAGATGGTTTGTCTCATACGTTGCTTTTATGAGAATATTAACTTTTTTGTTGTCTATCTTAAGGTTTACGAGTCTTCCAGATGTTTTGTACTCCTTGCCTAAACTTGATGTAATTCTGGCATCAAACAATCAGGTTGTTCACTCAGTCTTTTCATTGATGAAATATTTTCAAGTTCATAAATAATTAATATAACTATTGTTATATAGACATTTTATTTAACTATAATTACATTTTTAATATCTATACTTGACACTTAGTTCATACGATGAAAAATATGATCTAATTATAGATTGCTGTAATAAATGTCAACGGCGTTCTTAAACTGAAACACTTAACAAGCTTGGACCTTTCTAACAATAGTATATCTGTCGTGCCTCCAGAGCTGGGGAAAGCTGAAACCTTAAGGTAAACCCAATGCCATACTCAGGGTCATACATTAGGGCAGGGGTAGCTTGTTACGAGGGTATAAGCTTGGGGCACGGGTATTATTTGGGGGTAAGTTCGGGGTAGATATAAGGTTGGGGTAATGATAAGCTTGGACTTATTCCGTTTTTGAATGCCTTACTCTGTCCTATAGACATTCCATGTTACGAGGTTCCAAATATATTAGCATATATTAGCAACAAAACGATAGATATATTATGTATTACCTCGTTCTTTAAAAAAAAAAACCGCTTAACTTTCTGAATAAAAACAGAAGTTTATAGCGGGGTTTTTTATCCACGAGGTAATACATAACATATCTATCGTTCTGTTGGCAGTTGCTAATATATCTATATCGTTCTGTTGCTAATATATGCTAATATATTTGGAGCCCGTAACATGAAATTATAACCCCAGCACCCTTCTCGCGCTAACCAGCCATTTTGCAAGCAGTGTAAATCTTTTCCTAATAAGTGAGTTCGTAATCTCGACTGCGTTGGGATAAAACTTAGTTCAATGATAACACGAAGCTCAGAACGCAATGTTGAAGATTCTTTTCGCAATTTCTTTTTGATATTTAGGCCTTCATTTACGACAACTTTTCTCATTGAATGTTCTCTTTTTAGTTTATGCTTACGTCCAAAAAACAGAAAATATAGCGAGATAAATAAAACCAGAAAATATAGCCCCAGCCAGAAAATATAGCCCCTTTGCCCCCAACCTATCTTATTTTGCTTGATATGCTTCAATGAGATGGATTTTATCCCGAATCTCATTATTACCAGTTATGAGCATGCGCGTTCCCGAGATTACGAACTTGCTTGTTGTTTCGGACAAGTGAACGCTTATTAAAGGACATTGGCAACATAAATCACTTCTTACGAAGGTAATCCAAGTAAACAAAACTACTCTTGTACAAAACAACAGCACTAATTTTGACCAAAGACAATCTTGTCATCCTCCATCTTGTTGTAACACTTTGTCTAATTAACTGGGAAGTTGGTGACGTCACACCCGGGGTAAACCTGATGAAACTATTCTATGGGTAGCCGAGTTTCCGCAGAATACTTTTTAAAATGGCGTGGTTCAATTGAAAAAGGAAGGCATTCACAAAAATCGAGTTTCAAACTTATAAAGACATGGAGGATGGCTAGATTAAATTTTTGCTTTACCCTGGTTGTGACGTCACATGCATATCGAAAATACATCCAGGATGGCGGACAATGATTCAGGTTAGCAACTTTGACAGTGTAATTAATACGCTTTACGAGCATTTTTACAACCTCAAACTACTATATTCCAGTTATTAAAGTGCCCCTAACCTCAAAAAATGTTATTGTCTTATGAAGATTTTCACTTCTTTGCTTTCTTTTTGAGATATATCAGTTTGTTTGACATGCAAATATCTGGAATTTCGTCACACATGCATAATGAGTTATCAGAGAATGTTATATATCTTTGCGTTCATCAAATAAAAACACTAAAGTGTGAATAGCACGTGTGTGCGTTTCTCCCACAACACCAAACTTCTTGATTTTAAAGGATTTCGTTCGAGAATAAAAAAGATATACACATTTCTCCAATAAGTCATTATGCATGTGTGACGAAATTCCAGACATTTGCATATCAAACAAACTGATATATCTCAAAAAGAAAGCAAAGAAACGAAAATCTTCAAAAGAAGTTACTTTATCATTTTAAAAGTTCTTCCAAACAAGACAATAAAACATTTTGAGGTTATGGGCACTATAAAGTTACGTACTACTATTGTAAAAGGTACTTATTTTTTATTGTAAAAGGTACTTATTTTTTATTGCCAATCTCCTTTAATATTCCAAGCTGGTTATTATATAGTAATTTCAATTTAGTGTAATGTGATTAGGGATTATTATCTCGTACTTATATAGCTATCAGTAAGCGATTAAATGTCAGTTGTTTTCAGTTGGATGCCACGAGAGACAGACCGTGTTAAGTTGTTAGTTATGTATTGTTAACCGAAACCGTAGAGACGCTGTATTCGCACATGTAGCCATGAATAGTTTGGAGTTTCGGTAACTAAGCTTTTGCCAGCTAAATGCAATCATGAATATCCGATATACAACAGTGATTGTTTTTATCTTATTTAACAGGTCCTTGCAGCTCGAAGGAAATCTTTTTCGTAACCCAAGACTTGCCATATTAAAAAAAGGAACAGCTGCTTTATTGGAATACTTGAAAGACCGCATTCCAGCATGAATACGTTTAAATCACAAAGGAATAACATTTTAAGACGAATCAAATTATATTGTTACTTAAATTACTGTGTAATTCTTGTTAAATATGATACAGTGGAACAACGATGGAATATCGAGTCTCCTCGGACCAACTCTTGATCTCGTTTGCATCTGCGAATATATAAGCGCCTGCCGCGAAGGGTCTGGGAACGAGAATGACAGCGAGATTGTTCCTCACGGTGGAGGCTATAGCACCAAACCCAACCCCAACACAAAAAAGATCCTAACCCTCGCCAAAAAACCTTACGCCTCGTCTTTGGCTTCTTTAATAAGTAGACTAGTAAGAGATCTAAGCATGTGGGATGATAAGTAATTGGCTGTTATACGCATGCGCGAGGTGCTCTACCGTATCTGAAATAGCCTCCACCGTTCCTCACACAGTGGCGATGGCCAGCTAGCCTAAGGGTCCTGATCTTCTGTGTAACACCTTGTTCGTAATGTAGTCTCGCTAACTGACATTCAGCACCATTCTCAACATGCGAGTACTATGAAAGTCCATGTTTCATATGAGTTACCCAGGTTCCCACTCCCAATTCAAAAAAAACAAGTAAACGATCGTTGACAATTTCCTTATTTTTCTGTATGAATAAATACAGTACATGTATATTTATACCAGTGAAAGCCTTTTGAAAAAACGCTCCATATTTTAAGGATTTACAATTATTTAGTTTTATAATTTAAATAATCTAATTCAGTAATTTTATATAGCAGAAATATACGTCAAGGTTACAGTACGTAAAATACGTACAAGGTTAGCCTGGTTAGGCCTGTTTCAAACGTCCAATTTGCCATGTGTCGAATCAAATACATTGCATTATGCATGTGATAAGTTCGACGTATAAAACAATTACGTTGGACTTATTTAATTGTCGACCGCAATATTAAGTTCGCCGCTTCGGTCTGATATTTAAAAATTAAAATGCAATCCGAACGAGTTCTTTTTACGGGAGGCCGATTACGTTGGACACATGACAAATTCGACGTTTGAACTTGGCTCTTTCCTCCCTCTGCAACCTAACCTTATCCCTCCTATTCAGGCTGTACACAGGCTATCCTATTCCTCCCTTCGTCCCCGCTACTTGCGTTCGAGGGCCTCTGATTTATTGACCTACATGTGCATGCATGTATTAAACGATGAAACGACGGTTACCTTATATTTGTGAAGTAGTTCGTGTCAATTAAAATTAACTGTCAGTTTGTGAAGGTAGTTTATCTATCAATTGAAAAATGACATAATTGACGTTGTCTCCGCCATTTGAGACCATCCACAGACAAATAATTGGATATTTTCATTAATTTTTTTGAAAGTTTAATTTTCACTTTTTTAGCAACTCCTGTTATTTTACTACAAATCGAATACTCTAAAAGATTGGTTTACTGCCGAAATAAGGTGTGTAGGAGTTGTAACGTAGTCCTCTCGCACACTACCTCGGCAGTACCACAACCTCTTTTAAAGTACAATTTGCATTTCCACATCCCAGGGATGTTATATAAATTATACATGGGGCTAAGGTTATAACTTATAATTCATTAGCCCCGCTCTCCATGCTGGATTGAAAACCCTCACCGGCTTTTTAGACAGTCCAATTTATATAGGTAATTTAAAAGACGAACGCGGTGCATCGACGATAGGTTAATTCATAGTTAGTAAAAGGGTTTGTTTGAAAGGTCACAAAAGTCATTGTTCTATGTTGTTGTTCACTTTCACGGTCAGTGAACGTATTGTATTTTGTGTAACGAAGCAGTCATCCAATAACAACGTTGTGAGACCGCGGGGCTTATGTGAATAGTGCACGGCTGCACGCGCGGTACGGCGGTAATATGAAACTCAAAACAGCTGTCACTGGGTTCCACTTGAATACGCGTGACGATCACTGAAATCTGAGACGGACACAACACTCATGTGCGGGATAACACGCATTCGAGTTTAAAATTACCGCCGTACCGCGCGTGCACTATTCCTTTCAATATTAAATATAAAACATCAGAATTTCCATAATATAGAATAAAACAGAGAAACACATCACAGGCGTCAGAGTTGGGCTCCCTGTGGGCGAAGCAATCTTCCCTTTCGTAAACGGTCTTTGCCACCTAAACAATGACCCCGATCCCCCTGAATCCTAACCCTCCTCAATTATTGGTCAAAAATTCCGGGGTATCGGTACGTTGTCGGAATGTTTTTGCCCGAACCGGGACTTTTTGACCGCATTTAACCGAAACTCTAATTTTTTTTGCTTTTTCTTCTTTAATAATCTTTATATTCTGCTGCAAATCCACTGATTTCAGGGGTATCGGGGTCATTGTTTAGGATGGCAAAAACCGTTTACGAAAGGTACGACGGCGAAGGTATCGTAAGCACAGTTTTCTTTCAATATTAAATATAAAACATCAGAATTTCCATAATATAGAATAAAATAGAGAAACAGAGAAACACATCACAGGCGTCAGAGTTGGGCTCCCTGTGCTTCGCCGTCACGTGTTCATAGAATTTCCTTTCTCCAACCAATAACAAACCTAACCTGAACATTGTGTCATCTTGAAAGACAATGGAGCTTCCAAACCATCCCCTCTAATAACTTAATTTGGTTACTTACCAATAAGAATAACTAACGTAGCTTTCGGTAATTGACCTCTACTTAACTCATAACCGTTGCTATAAAAATGACTGCATGTGCAATTTTCCTTTACCAATATTATGATTGTGTGCTATTTTGCTTTATTGAATGATTATCATTTATTTAGTTAATTGTTATACTAAATACAAAAAGTATGTGTTGTCAGGGATCATATCGAAATGAGTGATGCATCAAAATTATTTTTCTAAGAATTCTCTGATGAAATCATTTACAATTTGTGGCTCGTCTTGTTGAACCCAGTGACTTGAACCACCAACAAACCTAGAAAAAACAGCACTGGAATAATTAGAAAACATTCGACTTCTCACATGGTTTTCTAGTTTTTACAGAAAGGATAGGCGGTTATTAAAACCACTTTTGTACTATATTAAGGTACGACAATGCTACGCATGAAAATAAAATTAAAGCTCACAACGCGTACTTCTGTTATAGCATTTACCTATTATTGAAAAGACAATAATAGCTACTTCCAGAGCGTAATAATTTGCAACCAAAACAGTTTCCTAACATTCTGGCGTTATCTTTCCTCATGTTGTATTATATAAAACGGACATGCAGGGGTTTACGCCAGTACGCTACAGTACGTTGAATATAACCACAGTGTAATGATTTCACCCCAGTCGACCCTAACCTTTGAAAATCGTAGAAATAGGAAGTGCCCTAAGAACGCTCTATGTGTAAAATTGAAACCCTATTAGCCACCATATTGGGACACGTGAGATCTGTTGTAAAACTGAATAGTCGACGAAATGTTTGTGACTAAGCATTGACCCTGTAACAGGTTCGAAAAAGGGTTTATCGATATGTTGAAAGAAACATTTTGAACTGCATAGAGTTAAGATTTTCTTTTAAGATTTGAAAACAAATCTTCCAAGAAAAGATAAAGTTAACTTTGACAATACAAATATTGTACTTTATTATTAACTTTGCCAATGTACAGAATGCCATAATCATACCTTATTAATATAATCATACCTTATTTGCAGATTATCAACAACATCACTTAAAGAGTTTACAAATTCCTTTCGCAGAAAACGATCTTGATCACCCTAAAAATATTAAACATACAAATTCGATAATATTCAAACTCTGCTCTAAAAGTCAAGCAATTTTACTTAAGGCCAAAAAATATACAGTAAAAACCCGCATAAAAGAACCACTATTTCTTGACGTCATGCTGATGTGGTTCTTATATAATGGGTACTTAATGAGAAATCATGTCACAAGAGGCATTTTTGTGGCAAGTAACAAAAGAAAACTGGTTTGGAATGCCTCTTGTGACATCACATCTGGTAACTTTGACAGAGAAAAACTCCATGAAGATGAAATTTTCGGCTGACAATATATAATATGATTTTCCTCAGTAATACCCAAATATTACGGATATGTAAAATCCACAAACGCGAGATAGGCCCTTTAAGTTTTCGATTAAAAAAACGTAGTTTGAGCACCTACCCAGACCACTAACGTGGGTGCTGTCACATGTGACTGACCATCCTTCAACCAATCATTGACGATATCTAATCCAATATTACTTCTAAAATAGTTTAATGCACAAGTCACAGCTCCAGGTTGAGATATTGCAAACATGTAAGCCTCTACATCCTCATCAGTCATGTTCACCTTGTTTTTCACTCCCTAGAATAATGAAAGCAAAAATGGTAACATTCAATGAGTTCATGAATTATTTAATTTTATTAATAGAACTCACGACTTGCTCTCAGCAACGGCCCACGTCGCTCAGTTCTCAGAGCGCCGCACTATATTTGCAAGGGCGTGAGTTCAATTCTCACCGAAGGCCTTGGAGTTCACACTCGCAAAATATTCTTCCCGTTGATTTCCTTTGTAATACGATGGCTGGTTATCAACTGGTAGAACGCTCTATTACATTCCCATGGTGGTGGGTTCGATAATAACAAGTCCAGGTGGGGTAACAATATGCATTCAAAAATTATCTCATCAGCTCATCTCATAAATCCAGCATAGATGCTGAATGCTAAATTCAATATACACCGTATATGGACAACATTCAAGACACCCAATTCACTTCAATGCCATCACCAATATAAGTACAGCTATTATTTCTAGACTTTTAGGGAATTTCTTTCATTTCCTCCATGGTTCGTACAGGTTAGGGAGGGAGAAATTCAAGGACTTTTCAAGGCCATTTATCAGAAAATTCAAGGACCAACGGGCTGATAAAGAGGCTTTGAAAAGCAGCGGAAAATCAGAAAAATGGAAAACTGTTCCGCCACTTCAATGAATTTCAAACTAGTTTCAAACTACCGCAGATGCTGACAAAATTCTCTCTTTCAGAAAATGTCATAAAAATTAAATTATGATGGATTCAGGGACTTTCAAGTACTTCTTCATGAATTCAAGGACTTTCAAGTACTTCTTCATGAATTCAAGGACTTTCAAGTATTTCTTCATGAATTCAAGGACTTTCAAGTCCTTCTTCATGGATTCAGGGACTTTCAAGTACTTCTTCATGAATTCAAGGACTTTCAAGTACTTCTTCATGAATTCAAGGACTTTCAAGTATTTCTTCATGGATTCAGGAACTTTCAAGTCCTTCTTCATGGATTCAGGGACTTTCAAGTACTGCTTCATGGATTCAGGGACTTTCAAGTACTTCTTCATGGATTCAGGGACTTTCAAGTACTTCTTTATGAATTCAAGGACTTTCAAGTACTGCTTCATGGATTCAGGGACTTTCAAGTACTTCTTCATGGATTCAGGGACTTTCAAGTACTTCTTCATGAATTCAAGGACTTTCAAGTACTTCTTCATGAATTCAAGGACTTTCAAGTATTTCTTCATGGATTCAGGAACTTTCAAGTACTTCTTCATGGATTCAGGGACTTTCAAGTACTTCTTCATGGATTCAGGGACTTTCAAGTACTTCTTCATGAATTCAAGGACTTTCAAGTCCTTGAATATATTTTTTTCCAAATTCAAGTACTTTCAAGGACATTCGTATTTTATATATTATCACCAATATCATATACAATAGCTTAGTCATAGTGTTGGTGTAAGTTGACCATACTAAAAAAATGGAAACTATCTTTTATAACTATCTTTTACAAATCCTGGTGCACAGTAAACATTCTACCTTGTGGTAATGTCTGCTGGTACTCGGGTTTTCGCCGGACGGTGATGAAGTAAAATGGACTTTCAAAACGAGTAAATTTAGTAAACGGATCTTTTCCCCAATTAATTCACGTAAACATTGTCAAACAATGTTTATAGCTGACACAGTAAACATGTCAAACAATGTTTATAGCTGACAGCCGCCATCTTTACGTTACCACAAGCACAGGTTTGATCCCAAGCAAGGGGGAGTGGGGGAAGGCAATATAGGAAATTGTTGGGGTCCATTTTAGTGCCCGTGCTGTCTAGAAGTTACTACCAGTTGCACATACTATATTTGCCCCTTTTCAAGGGCCTATAACGTCAAAAAAATTATTGTTTTATTTGGAAGAACTTTTAAAATGATAAAGTAACTTCTTTTGAAGATTTTCGTTTCTTTGCTTTGTTTTTTATATATTTCAGTTTGTTTGATACGCAAATGTCTGGAATTTCGTCACACATGCATAATGACTTATCATAGAATGTTATATATCTTTGCCTTCATGAAATGAAGACACTAAAGTGTGAATAACATATTGATTTCGTTTGAGAATGAAAGTGATACACAAACTTCTCCGGTATTAAGTCATTACGCATGTGTGACGAAATTTTGGATATTTGCATAGCAAACAAACTGAAATATTTCAAAAACAAAGCGAAGAAGGAAAAATCTTCAAAAGAAGTTACTTTATCGTTTTAAAAGTTCTTCCAAATAAAACAATAAACCTTTTTGACGTTATAGGCACTTTAAGTCGTTGTACGTGGTTAGTGAGAAAACATCACATGGTCACTCTTACAGCAAAATTTCCTTTAAATATTGCTTTCATTATCTTGAAGCCTTTTTGGGATATAAACAATTCCGGTAAATAAGGGAGTTGATAGAAGAAAATATACTAAAATGAAAAAGAAAAACAAGTACAGATATTTTAAAGAGTCAGATAACATTATCATAAGAAGATTTATCTATTTATATTAGTAACTTGAGTTATCAATATAGTGAAAATTTGAAATACAACAGAAAAAGATAAAAAATGTTCAAGCTTATACATGTACCCACGACATCAAAAATTGTTTCCAATTTGACAGTAAACAATCTGAGAACGTCCTAAACATTAAACAACAAAAATATCATTAATATGTATTATGAATATGTATTATGTAATAGATAATTATATATAAGCAGCAGATCTTTATCTGATATATACAGTACAAAAACTCCGAGCCGAAGGCGAGCGGTTGTATATCAGATAATTATCGGATACGAATGTTTTATATTACTTATAAAACGAATGCATATAATTGTTCATGTTCATCAAGATATAAGTTGTTCTTAACTGAGAAAATCAACCAAAACGTTGATGTAAATCAGGACGATTCTCTTACCGATTTACAAAATTATTGATTAAAAATTAATATCCTTTGATTTTTATGTGTCTTTATTAAACACTTATTGACTGAGTTGGAGGTCTTTATGGCAAAATTATCCTGCCCGTGGTCTTTCAATACAGACCAAGCGACGAAGGAGCAAGGTCTGTGCGATAAAACAAAGGGCAAGATATTTTTTTCCTAAAGACCGACCAAACGAGGTTAATAAGGTTTTTATTATATGGCTCCTTTAAATTTCTCACATTTCTTCAATTTTTCGCAATTATTTAAAACTTTTCAGTTGTTTTGTAATGACCTGTCTTTACCGGTTTGTATAGACCACTCACCAACCAATCATATTGCAGAAAAGCTGCGTTAAGACCGGTGACGAGCCAAGCCATATAATTAACAATTATTCACCGAAGGCGAGGTGAATATCGGTGAATAAAAACCGAGACGAAGTCGAGGTTTTTATTCACCGATATTCACTGAGCCTGAGGTGAATAATTGTTTTAGTATAAATACACATTTCCCACTCTTAGGAACAACATTTCCTTCAAAAATACTAGTTTCTTGACTTTTTTCTCCTGTCACTTTGACAAATCGGTTGGCGGCCATCTTGAAAAAACGCTGGAGGTAGCTCGACCAATCAGCGCACGCAATTTCTATAATCATCTAATGTATTTATACTAATAAGAATTATTAGTGAGCTTTTTATTACACATTAGCGTTTGGAATTATAGGAATATGTGAAATTTGTTTTATGATCTATTACCAGATTACACAGTACAGTTGTTTTCCACAAAAATAAAAATACAAACTTGGGATGAGGGCAGTTGAGAATTATTAGTTGATCCACAATTTCTGGGAACCTATGAGCCACGGACCTAAAATAGAAAATATATTTAGCAAAGAAAGTTTTCAATTAATTTATAAAACTATGATACAATGAACTAGAAAAACTATTATAATGAAAAACTAAAACTATTACTATTATATAAAAACTATATACTATAACTATGAACTGGATTTTTATTTAAGTATTTAAAGTTTTTAACAAACTAGAAAATAATAATTATAATAATAATAATAATAATGGAAACTTTATTTCAGAAAATCGATTGAAGCAATATTACAAAATAATCTTAAGAATAAATCAACTCTGTGTTTCTCTCCATACGTAAACGTAGGGCAATCCACAGAGATAAACAGGCAACATATTTAAGAAGTTATACTATATTTACAATAAAACTTTACTAACTAAATAAAACAATAAAACGTTGCTAATAAAACTTTAACAAAGGCGGATATGTCCAGTGTTTATTACGGCGTATATAGATATAAAATGAAGCTCTCATAGCAACTTCCATGCACTTCGCGATCATCCTCTTATAGTTAATATCAGTTTCTTTAAAAATACTGTTCAAGTTTTCGATATGAGTTGTGACTAGACCAAGTGATGTTATTTCAATAAAAATCTTTTTACAATGTCTAAATCTTCTCGTGCAATCATTCTTAATATCTATGTACTTATTCATTTTAAAGTTTCTACTCTTTTCGGTATTGTTTTCAAAGCAGCACGTCAATTCTAAAATGTAGATGGTGTCATCTTTTACCAACACGATGTCGGGACGGAAGGAGTGAAAAAGTTCACTAGTCTTGCAATAACCCTCAAGATCACCATAAATATTGAATCCATAATTCTTTAGTTGACATAAATATTGAAGCAATGTATAAAGTATAGAGTCATGTCGCCAGGTATATCGGCCAGGTATATAATAATAATAATAATAATAATAATAATAATAAATAATAATAATAATAATAATAATAATAATAATAATGCCTTTAATTGTTTTTTAAAATTAAAGTTCAACAGAAGCACTTCTTCTAAGTTCGATAGGCAGCTGGATTCATAACTTTGGATCTGCGGCAGAGAAAGCTCTGTCTCCATATGTCTTCAATTTAGTTGCTGGTATTGTTAAATATTCCTACGAGCTCGACCTAAGTGTTCTTGTATTTAAACGAAGACTTAATAGATCAGTTATGTATTGTCGTGTCACACCATTTAGAGCTTTATAGACTAACAGCATAAAATAATTTAAAAGTAATTCTGTATTGTATGGGTAACCAGTGAAACCCATGCAATCTGGTGTAATACGATCGTATTTCTTGGTCACTGTACAGTAGTGTGATAATGCGTGCTGCATTATTCTGTACAAATTGAAGTTGGCCAAGTAAATGTTTAAGAAGGCCATATAACAGAGAATTACAGTTATCTAGTTTTGAACTTATGAATGCATGAATTAGTATCTCAGCAGTTGTCTCAGTCAAGTATTTTCTAATCTTTGCAATATTTCTTAAATGGTAATGAAAGTCTTGCAGTTCTTCTTGACATGTTGATCCAAATTTAAACACTGGTCGACAATAGCCCCGAGATTTTGAGCTAATGGCTAAGGTTGTTCTCGTCGCTCACTTGAGTAAAGTCTGAGGAGGGTCTTGGACGATATCTAGAGCTAATAAGAACAAGTTCTGTTTTGTCCTGATTGAATTTAAGTCCATTGTTCACCATCCAGCGATCAATATATGAAACACAATGCTCAATCCTTGTTTTGGCAGTTATATACGTTCATCAAGACTGTTCGTTTTAAAAGACATATATAATTGGGTGTCGTCAACATATATAGATGGTACTGTAGGTTGTGTAGCTTAATGATATCAGCAACCTATGTCCATATTATCTATTGTTTCTAAAGTTCTCGAACATATAATCTTTAGTAGAGTATCTTCATCCATACAAGAATCTCTTCATGATCTCCAACATGGCTTTCGTCATAAAAGATCATGTGTTACTCAGCTCCTTAGCGTTTTTCATTGTATTGGTAAATCTTTGGTAAGGAAATAGATTTAGTATATTTAGATTTTTCTAAGGCGTTTGATTCCGTCCCTCATCATAAGCTTTTATTAAAACTTAAATCATACGGGCTCTCTGGTTTCTCTATTAAATTGGTTCGCTGACTATCTTCACGATCGTAAACAGCGTGTAGTCATTGAGGGCGTTACTTCTGGTGTAACGCAAGGTAGCTTGATTGCTCCACTTCTTTTTCTAATTTATGCTAATTACCTATCTGATGTTGCCACAAACAGCACCGTTGCAATGTTCGCAGATAATAGTAAGTGTTACCGTGAAATTTGCAATCCTTATGATCGAGATCTTCTCCAACATGATTTAAATGCTATGTACCAATGGTCGTTATTATGGGAGTTAAATTTTAATGCCACCAAGTCTTTTCTTCTTAGATTTTCTCGCAAACGAAATCCCTCAGACTATTGCTATAGTCTTGATACGGAACCTATAGAATGTTCTGTCACTCATAATGATCTTGGTGTTATTGTCAGTAACGACTTAAAATGGTCTCCCCACATTACTCGATGCATTTCTAAGGCTAATAGTATGCTCGGATTTCTTCGACGGAATTGTAGCACTTTGACGAATGTTCCTTCTGGTTCGAAATTAAAGATCTTCTCTTTTTTTATAAATGCAAATGTGGATATAATTATAGATACAAGAGGGGGCCAACACCGATCCTTTTGGTACACCATGTACAGTATACTAAACAGCGTCGTGTCGATTTACAATCATCAACCTGAACATACTGCATACGCAAATATTATGTAAGATATGATTGAAACCATGTAAGTACATTTTATCAGACTCGAGAGTCTTGATAATAGGATTGAATGATCAACTGTTTCGAAAGCAGCGGATAAGCAGCGGATAAGTCCAGTAAGAGAAGGATGACTGACTCATTGTTATCAATTGCACGCAAGATATCATTCTGTACTTTGACCAGAACCGTCTCAGTGCTATGGAAGGTTTTATAGGCAGATTGGAACATCTCATCAAAGTGTTGGGTCATAACATGGTCTGTCAACTGCACAGCAACGGTCTTCTCAATTAGCTTTGAGATAAACTTCAAATTTGAAATAGGTCGAAAATTCATGTGCTCATGTTTATAGTCAGCAATTGGTTTTTTAGTATAGGAGGTGATAACACTGCAACTTCCAATGCATTAGGCATAGTACCAGTCATGAGTGACAAGTTAATGATCCTTGGTATTGTTTGTAATAACACATTAAAATAGTTCTTCATTACAGTTGCTGGGAGGGTGCAGGCTACACGACTTTAGAGATGGTTTTCGTGCTCTTACTTCATCCTGACTAACTTCGTTAAAATTACAAAATAAAATTACTGCGTATAACAGACAGTTGCATCTGACATAAGAGGAGGGCCCACACTAATAATTCTTTCCATAAAGGCACAATGAATTTTGTCAATTTTATCAGTAAAAAATTTGCCAGAGTTATGTTTTATCAGGAGAGAGTGGATAGCACTGTTCTTGTGTTTTTGGAGTAATTTATTTACAATTTTGAACAGTATCCTCTGATCCGTTGAATGTTCATTGATGACTGCAGTGTAATGTGCCGATTTTAATGAATCAATCAGGTTATTAACAACACTCAGTGGATGTACATACAGCTCCCGATCACTCGATAATCGTGATGAGCGTTACTTCCTTTCAAGTCGTTTCCTGATGTTTTCTGAGCAGCAACTTCCTGTGTCGCTGTTTCAAAGGGGCGTATCGGTCAAATAATGATCGCAGTACATCACCATATCCATCCGAAAATATAAATGAGTTAGATTCTGAGTTGCGCATTTGAGGGCGAACATCTTTGAAGGTGAAAAGAACAATATAAAGCAGTGGCAATACAAACCGTGGCAGCCATCTTGGCGCACTGTACACAGTACAGAAGGCATTATTGGGTTTAATGGAGCGACGATATTTTTCATGCTCCCAGCGAATCATAATAATAATGATAATAATAGCGAATGATAACAATAATAATGATAATAACTTTATTGTAGTAGTACTTCCATAAGATGGATCTTCGCCTACTAACAGACCTTATTCAAAAATGGCCGCCGAATTAATATTCTTTGATATGCATATACTGTAAATTAGCCCTTATGAATTCGTTTTCATGTACGAAATTAAACCTTTTCAATTTACTTTTAAACGAAGTCATAAGGGCTAATTTATATACATATACAATAATTTTAAATTGCCGGCCATTTATGCAAATAATATATACATGTATATATATATATATATATATATATACAACATGTAGTTTGATCGAGTGAAATGCCAAATATTATTATAAGTAATACCATGAATTGAGGGAAATTAGCGATTAAATTGCCCACCGCCGAGGGAAGATTTGTGAAAGTCCGAGGGCGAAGCCCGAGGACTTTTACAAATCTTCCCGAGGGGAAGGGCAATTTAATCGCTAATTTCCCGACAAGTCATGGTATTAGTTTGTAATATTATGATCGCCGAGGATAACTTTGAGAACCTTATCCAGCCCGTGGTTGGAGACAGAGTTTTTGTCTACTAAATTTCCTGTGCATTTGAATGAGGGAAAATTAGAAGACAAAGAAATCCTTTGTGTTCTACTAAATTTCCCTCATGCATATCATAGGAATGAGGAAAAATTAGAAATTTTCCCTAATTTGTATGCATGAGTAGTTTTCAAACAAATAAACGTGGGGAATTTAGCGATTAAATTTCCCTGCGAGAACAAAAGAAACCGAGTAAATCATGGTATTATTATAAGTAATACCATGACTTGAGGGAAATTAGCGATTAAATTGCCCGCCGCCGAGGGAAGATTTGTGAAAGTCCGAGGGCGAAGCCCGAGGACTTTTACAAATCTTCCCGAGGCGAAGGGCAATTTAATCGCTAATTTCCCGACAAGTCATGGTATCAGTTTGTAATATTATGATCGCCGAGGAAAACTTTGAGAACCTTATCTAGCCCGTGCAGGTTGGAGGCAGAGTCCTTTGTCTTATAAGATTCCCGTCTGGATATGATATGCAAGCGGGAAATTTAGTGGAAAACAAAGGATTTGTTTGTCTTCTAATTTTCCCTCATTCACATGCACGGGAAAATGAGTAGACAAAGAAATCCTTTGTGTTCTACTAAATTTCCCGCATGCATATCGTAGGAATGAGGGAAATTTAGAAGACAATGGCAAAATTTCCCTCTTGCATGAGCAATGAGGGAAATTAGCGATTAAATTCCCGGAGAGAACAAAAGAATCCGAGGCGATCATGGTATTACCTATAATATACCCAGAATCTTATCCCGGCATTACCACCATATATACAGAACTCGTGACTAGGCTCTCGGCAACGGCTTCCGTAGCTCAGTGGTCAGAGCACTCATGCACTAGCATCGCAGGGTCGCGGGTTCATTCCAGCCGGAAGGCCTTGAAGTTGCATTTTTCGCAACTGGTTTGGTCTTAAAATGTATGTATTCAAACCCTCGAAATTTTCCTTCACCATAAATCCTTTCAACATGTAGTTTGATCGAGTGAAATGCCAAATATTACCGATATATATATATATATATATATATATATATATATATATATATATATATATATATATATATATATATATATATATATATATATATATATATATATATATATATATATATATATATATATATATATATATATATATATATATATATATATATATATATATATATATATAAATCTGGTGAATTGAGTTTATAATGTCGGTAGAGTGCTCAATGCATTAATTTGCAGAGCGTAATAAATTGTAGATAAATTAAAGACAAGACATCACTTTGCTGTTACTCCGAGGATCGTCAGACAGACTTTAACGAAGAATACACGTGCTCCAACCTATATATATATACAGTATACCTTACTCTAATATATATATATATATATATATATATATATATATATATATATATATATATATATATATATATATATACAATAAAAATGCAATACTGCACTAATTGAAAGTTAAGAGAAGAATATCAAACTATTTACACTAATTTCAAATAACCAGAAATTAATAGTTGACAAGTTGCTGATTATTCACGACTACTCATAATTACACTCTATTCCTGCTTCTTTAGAGAGCATTAGCTTCCTTACTGATCTTAAAAACTGTGCATCACAGCATGATACGGAAGTATAGAATATACAAATTAAATGAACTGTACTAGTCGCATTGTTGAGAAGAGAGAGTTTATTTATAATTTATGTTAATTATTTACTGTTGACCAAGCGAAAAGACTGGATTGAGTGAAGACCTCGAGGTCGAGAGAAATAACTTCGAAAAAGGATAACGAGCTTTGTAAACCTGTTTTATTGTTTGTATTTTAATAAATAATTCATAAAAATCATGACCGGCAGCCGAACATTGGCGATCCTGCCAGGACATTGTACAACCGAATACACCGAAGGAAGACAGCTTGGAATCGTTTGCTGTCAAATCAGCGTACAGTTACCGTTTGTTTGTTTTTATACAGCGTACTATTAAAAGACGTTCGTGAACCGTTGGACCGTAGTACTTGAATTAAAAGTCTGTCGATGACAAGCGAACTCGAAAACCAAGGTCAGACTTTTCATTTTAAAGTAATTTACCGAAAGTTGTAGAATATAGTCCCTTTGTCGTTAATACTTCTCCAATTACGAAAGCAAAAGAGAATCGGAAAAAACAGATTAACAAAAACGAAACATCGACTGCGAAAATTATGTTTATCAAAAGAGCCTGTACCTGATGAAATCGAATATTGTGTGCAAGAAATGTGGACACTCTTAGAAGAGATCCAGCTCATTTTAGACGAACTGAGTACGTTACTTCTATACGAATATGTACATGACAAGGAGTTATATAAAGAAACCATGAAGGAATCGGACACTTTACAACAGGAAATACAGCAAATTATTGAACAGGCACAAGAAAAGTTAGAGATTACAGAATCGCAATCCGAATCCAATGGGACAAATGTTAATACAGTGGGGATGATAATTGCTCAGTCGACGACACCGACTCCTCAAATTTCCGCGACACTAGCCAGTGAATCGCCTGTCCCAGAGAGTGGCAGTTTAAACCAGCTACAATACCCTAAGATGTAGAGAGCTCATCCTTCAATCGGAACTTGAAACCGTTGACCAACCCGACCTACGATGGAGATAAGACACAGTTTATGGCCTTTTGGGGCCTCTTTCAGAGTTTGGTGGATTCTTTAAAGACTCGAGCCTGTCAACATAAAGATGGCGAGGTTGCGACAAAGTCTAACTGGGAGAGCCAGAGAGGCTATCAGAGGCCTAGGAGTCTCAGAGCCCGAGTATCAAGAGGCAAAAGAAATCATCCAGTCAAAGTTTGGTGGACGTCGAAGACAGTTAAGGGCTTATTATGGAAGAGCTAGAAAGATGGCCAGTAATGCGTGGTAATGATGTGGAAGCTTTCGAAAGATTTACCAATCTTGTAAGGTAATGGTGGTAAAGCTGCAAGCGGAAAACCACGACGGTGAATTAGGAGCAGGTTCTCTCCATATTATGCTAGTTAAAAAGTTGCCTGATCGATACATGTATATCGAAAGGTACAGCAGATGGCTTGGAGAGAAGGACCGTGAACAATCCGTCATTAACTTCAGAGATTGGCTGAAAGAAGAAGCTAAATTCAAGGTACTGTAGAAGCGCTAGAGATGTCCCACGGCGTACAACGTAGCTCTGTAGGAGGTGGGAACCACGATCCACAGCATAAGTACGAGAGAAACAAACGAAGAACGGCGTTTACATCGCGTACAGATGGCAAAGAATCGCCTGGTGGCTTCAAAAACCGATCATGCAGTGGCTGTGGTGAAAGTGATCACAAAGTTTGGAAATGCGACCAATGTGGATGAACGGTGGCGACTTGCGAATGAGAGAAGATTATGTTTTCGCTGTCTTGGCAACGACCACGAAGGCAAAGATTGTAAAAGGTCTAAGAAATGTGGCATTGATGGCTGACTCCTCACCCACCACCAATTACTTCATGATTCTAAATTCACAGAAAAACGACTCCGCCAAAAACAACATTCTCCAAGAGAAGGTACCGACCCGGTAGAAAAGGCTGACTCAAGAGTGAGTATGACAACCAACGACCAACCAGCTGATGAGACTTATTCATTAAGGACTATCGCAGTATGGATCAAGGCCAACAGCAAGAAAGTGAAAGTAAACGCCATTCTTGATGATGCTTCGAATGAGACCTTCCTTAATGAAGAAGTAGCAGGCGTGCTGGGAATACAAGAGCCATACGAGAAGGTTATAAGTCATCGTTCTAAATGACGCAGTGGAAACATTCAGATCGATGGCAGTAACCGTGGAAATAGAAAGTGTGAATGGGCAGTTCAGAAAAGCGATTAAAGTCAAAACGTGCCCAAGAAACGTCAGCGGTTCATATCGTATATGAGAGACTGGAAAGAACACGCCAACAGATGGCCTCACTTGCAGCAATGTGACTTTCCTAAACCAGCAAAAGAAGGGATTGTGGATTTGCTCATCGGAGTGGACAACGCCGACCTGCATTATTCAATGGTGGACATTCAAGAAGCGAATGGGGGACCTGTAGCTCGACGCGGGCCACTTGGATGGACATGCATTGGAACATCGGACAAGGAATCGTCGTCCAGGTCACACATAATTCGCGCCTTTCTGTCTAAGCAAGCGACCGCCCCTCCGGATGAAACATATTGCGACATCGACCAAAGTCTGAAGCGATTCTGGGAGACCGAGAATTGTGGAACAGAAAGGAGATAAGCCACGGTCTTGACGGAAGATACAAGGACTGCATTGGGTCTAGTGAAAAAATCCTTACGATATGAGGGCGGAAGGTATATAATCTCCGTTCTTTGGAAAGAAGACAAGCCAAAGCTCCCGCACAATTGTCAAGTAGCAACTTCTCGACTCTACAGCGTTGAAAGAATTTTGAAAATGAATCAGTTCGTTGCAACCGAGTACCAGAAGACCATCCAGGATTATATCCAGAAGGGCTACCTCCATAAGATTCCTCAACATGTAGAATCTCCTCAAGAAGCTTGGTACCTACCTCACTTCCCTATCGTCTGAATGGATAAGTCCACTACAAAGGTGAGGAACGTCTTCGATTACTCGCAAAGTGCGAAGGAATATCCCTCAACGACGTCATTCACGCTGGCCCGAAACTTCAAAGAGACCTCTTTAACGTACTGATTCGTTTCCGCCGCAAACCGATTGCACTAGCCTGTGACATTAAGGAGATGTTCGTCCAGATTGAGATAGATGAGCAAGATCGCCGCTACTTTCGCATCCTTTGGCGGGACCTTGACACCAATCAAGAGCCGCAAGAGTATGAATTTAATGGAGTCGTATTCGGAAAGAATTCAGCGCCCATAGAATCCCAATTCGTTTCGTAGGAAAATTCTCGTCGTCATCAAAACCTGTACCCGGCGGCTGCAACCATATTGAAATCCACCTACATGGACGACTCTCTTGATAGTGTCTCGAAGGAAAAAACAAGGGATCGAACTTTATCACCAGTTAAAGCAACTCTGGGGAATTGCTGGGATGCAAGCTAGGAAATGGATTTCAAACTCCCCTGCAGTCATGGCAGCCATCCCACCAGAAGATCACGCTTCTCAGCTGACCATAAACGAAAGTCAGGATTCTGTTTCCAAAACACTGGGCCTTGTCTGGAACAGCACCGAAGATGTATTCATGCTCCCCGTCGCACCTTTGCCTTCTGCGTTAAAGATTACCAAACGCAACGTCTTAAAGAAAATAGTCACAGTGTTTGACCCACTCGGCTTCACCAGTCCATTTGTGGTGATAGCCAAGATTCTCCTCCAGAAACTGTGGTCTCGAGGATACGGATGAGACGAACCAGTGATCGACGAAATGGCCAACGAAATCAACAGTTGATTTGCTCAATTGTCAAACCTTGAAGAAGTTAAAATACCACGAAGCCAATGTGAATCCAAGCCAACTGAATCGACCGAAGTGATAACGTTCGTTGATGCATCACAAGATGCATATGGAGCAGTAACTTACCTTCGACACAGATACGAGGATGGAACAGTAACAAGCAGGTTGATTGCATCCAAAACCAAAGTCGCTCCTTTAACTCCGATTACTGTACCAAGGTTGAAACTCATGGCCGCCATTTTGGGATTACGTTTGACAAAGACAATCGTCAAGGCTTTGGAGTTGACCATGAAAGAAGTAACATTCTACTCTGGCAGCATGGATGTCCTATGGTGGATCCGCAGAAGGGGAAAATACTTTCGCTCATTCGTAGCCAACCGAGTTGGGGAAGTGCAGATGTGCTCAGAACCGTCGCAGTGGCAGTCAGCTGAAGGAAAATCCGTTTTGGTGGAAAGGGCCGAATTGGATACAAAATGACCGGGATGAATGACCAAAGATGAAAACCCAACCAGTTCATCGGGAGTTAAAAGAAACAAAGCCAAGAAGCAAGATGTCAAACGGGCCAACAACATCATTGTTGGTTTATCAGCCAAAAGTCGTACCGACCAAAGAAAAGTCAAAGAGTTTTCCTGAATGGAGATTGGATCCTCGACAATTTTCTAGTTGGATAAGATTAGTCCACGTCTACGCCAGAGTGAGCAGAGTGTTGCATAACATGCAACGCAGTGGGCTTCACAAAATAACCAGTTTAGAGTTACATCCGCAAGAAGTAAAAGACGCCCAAGAAGAAATTATAAAAACGGCTCAGAAGGAAGCTTACCCAGAAGAGTACAAAGCGTTGGCGCTAAGGGCCGACCCCTGTCGGTGAGTAGCCAGCTGATCAAGTTAAACCCTCGTATAGAAGAGAACCGTCTCATCCGATCCGATAGTCGTCTAAAGTTCGCCGAATATTTGGCTTTCGACACCAGATTTCCCATAATATATTGCCTCAAGGGCACTGGGTAACGAAACTAATCGTGAGACATTACCATGAAAGGGCCAACCACAACGGTGGAACCAATTTCATCTTAGCCCAACTCAATCAACGATAGTGGATCGTAGCTCGAGAGAAGAAATGCAATTAGGGGAAAAAGCCTGCAATGAATGCAAAAGGAGAAAAAATAAATGCGCTAAACAAGCCATGCAGGCCCCCGTTATACCAAGCGTCAGGTTGCGTTTTACGTATCGTCCGTTTGACCAGACCGCCGTTGATTTCGCAGGGTCGTGGAATTAGACGTCAGAAGAGGTGGTTGTGTGTATTCACCTGCCTATCCGTAAGAGCTATCCATCTAGAACTGGTCTGGGGTTTAGACACCGACGCCTTTTGGAATGCGTTCACTCGATTTAGATGGCAAGATGGTGAGTGATTGCGGAACGAATTTCGTTGTAGCTGCAAACGAATTAAAAGAACTCCGAAATCAGTTGGACGAGAAGATACAGCAAACTACGGTGGATAAGGAAGTCAAGTGCATCTTCAATCCGCCAGCTGCTCCACACTTCGGTGGAGCACACGAAATTATGGTGAAAGCCGCTAAATGCTGTCTATGGAGTATTGGGAAATGGCGAAGTTACTGAAGAAGAATTAATTACCGCCCTTTGTGGAGTGGAAGGTCTGATTAATTCAAGACCACTAACGTATCAGACTGCTGATTCACGCGACGACACGCCTCTTACTCCAAACCACATTCTACATGGGCAGATGGGTGGTGACTTTGCTCCTGAAACTGAACTGACAACGTTCAACCCTAGTAAGCGGTGCAGAAATGTTCAAGAATTAATCTCAAGAGTGTGGCAAAGATGGATGTCCGAATACCTGCCACTATTACGAGCGCGTCCTAAATGGAATGAAAATTGTGTTCGATTGTGGTGCTGGTACTTCAACCTGATTTGCCGAGAGGACGTTGGCCACTTGGTCGTATTGTAAAGTCATTTCCAGGAAAAGACGGACACACCCGCGTAGCAAACGTTCATGCAGTGTGGTCTGGTCTGTCATCCACAAACACGTGCCATTGAAAATTGAACGTTAAGAGAACTAAAAGTCACACTGGGGAAGAACTTGCCAGTGTGGGGAGGGGGAATGTTGAGAAGAGAGAGTTTATTTATAATTTATGTTAATTATTTACTGTTGACCGAGCGAAAAGACTGGATTGAGCGAAGACCTCGAGGTCGAGAGAAATAACTTCGAAAAAGGATAACGAGCTTTGTAAAACCTGTTTTATTGTTTGTATTTTAATAAATAATTCATAAAAATCACCGCCAGCCGAACACGCATTATACAGTTATTAATATTAAACATTTACAGTACCAAGATATAATTCCTCCCCAGTCATGTCCTACCAAAATACAGGACGAGTAGCCAAGAGCTTCAACCTTAAAATATTTAAAATGAGTATCTGATGAAAAGCATGTTAGTATTAAACTGAATATTTTGAAATTAAATAATGCTGTACAGTAATGCTGTACCATAATGCTGTACCATATGGAAAATATAGTCTGTAAAAATATGGTAAAACTTACAATCTCTTTGGCGTCCTGGGCTAGATGGGTGATATTATACATTGATGTTTCTGGTGGCTTGTCACTGAATCCATAACCTCTGGAGAAAACGAGTATATAGTATAATAAAACAGACTTTTTCTGTAGAAATAAAAACTCAACCTTCTGTATCATATTTTTTTCTTTCAATCAAAGTAATATACAAATAACTTACACATAGCATATGTATTTATAACTTAGACATAGTACCTGTTATTTATTGTATTACCTCAAGTCAACTGCAACAACTCGAAATCTTTGGGAGAATTCCCTTAGCTGAAAACGCCAGGAATACCAAAACTATAAAAGCCAAGAATGAAATACTACTCCCAAAGATATATTATAGGGACTGTACAATAGATATAATTAACAATTACGACCCGTATCGGAATCATCTATCTATCTGACATAGACTCCCTACGGGCTTTGCAATATGGGCTTTATTGGCTCTAAAACAATTGGCTATCGCCTTGTATTTTATATCCGATAAAGCCCCCTAATTTCATCGAGACCTCTACGATGGCTAGCGGCACAAGCACATCTTCTTATACTGTACTGTGTACATGTAGTTCATCAACTCATTTTTCCCTACCAACGAAAAATCAGTTTCCAACTTTGGGCAACGTCCCAGTGCCATATATGTTGATAAGCAAAGTCAGTGGCGGCCAAATTCTTGAGCTGACAGACTTACTGGGCAGGCAGAGAACATTAAGGCCAAGATATGGAACCACAGGCATTCCTTGAAGGGAAATTACTGGTTTCCACTTCAAATAAGCAGGACCAGCAGGTAGTGGAGATCACAGACACCCTGTCTTGAGTAGAAGCCTTCACCATCTATACATAATTGATTTTATGAAAATATACATATCCCTCCAAATCTGTATACAAGCTACTACTGATTATCCAATGGCCAAGCGTTTTCCTGGCCTTGTCTGGTTGCATTATGTTGTGGCGTTTCGCAAAGAAGAAGCAGGGAAAGGTTTAATAGACTGGTCACCAGAGCTAGTAGCACCCTGTCAACCCCACCTACCCAGTTGAATGGTTCATCTGGATCCCCTCAATATTATCATTTGTGGAATGATGGCCATTGCCATTGGCCTTTTGGTCACTACACTCAAGAAAGTGTCCCTCATCCAAGCTGATAAACTACAGGTGGAATTGTACAACCATCCAGACCCAGATAAAGTAGCTTATGTACTGCATTGATGATTAACCGGTTTATAAATCATCTCTCGAAGACCACTCCGCATCGCGCGGAGAATCTAGGGAAATTAATTTGATCTAGTCAGAATCTTCGTATTAGAGTCATGGCAAGATCCGGTTGAAATTATGGCAAGATCTTCTTAAAATCATCGCAAGATTTCGGTAAGATTACACAAAAAAACGTGTTAGCAACTTTTAATGAAGTGAATCATCTGTTCAGTTTATTAAGACAATGGACTATTCCCAATACTTACAGTAGTCAATGCGAATAATTTAATAATTATAATATCCTGGCAAGATCTTGTACAGATCGGACAGAATCATGGCAAGATCTTGTTAAAATCATCGCAAGATTTCTTCAACGTCATCGGAAGATCTTGTCAAAATCTTCTTTTTTTTTTTTTTTTTTAATAAACTTTATTGGGTCAACTACAAAATTATTTGTTTACAAAAATTCAGAACAAAAGAGAAAATAATAACAAGAGAATACAACAAGAATACAAAAAAAGTAGTTACCCAATCGGACGGGGCGCGAACGGGACGCGAGTACCCATGCGAGGCACCTCTCCGACAATATTCTCCGACAGTAGTTACCCATTCGCGTCCCTGTGACAGGGACAGTCCCTTGCGATTGACCAGGTACAGGTCATATCCACGTCAAATACAGAGAGCAAAAGTGCTGAGTAATGGCGGGAAAGGAAACTCTTAAATATAGTTACACTGGAGAAACTACTAGATGGAGCTACTTTACAAACACTGTTCCACAACTTTGCAATGCGGTTAAAGTAAGAGGCTTGATACGTACTAGTTTTACAAGATGGGTTTTTAGCATGAGAGTAGGATTAAGACTAAGTCGTGTTCGGTCGTGAGTAACAAAGGAAACGTAGTTGTGCACATTTAAATCAGAAATACCATAAAGAGCTTTATAAAAGAAAATCAAGTCTTTGATTTCTCGATTGTAACATAGAGGTAACAGTTCAAGAGCAGATAATCGTTCCCTGTACGAGGATTCTCCTATCCTGGATTTTAGCATCCATCTTGTGGCCGGTCTCTGTACGCGTTCTATTTTGGCCTTTTGCGAGCTTTTCGGCGAAGACCAAACCTCACTGGCATAGCAAAGATGTGATTTCACCAAGGACAAGTACAGTGTAAATGTTCTACGAACCTTCACGTCGGTCAAAAGGGGGCAAGTTCTCTTCAGTAGCCCTAGTAACTTGTTGGCTTTGGCTACTATACTGTGGATATGATGATCCCAGGAGAGATTGCTGGTAATGACCACCCCAAGATCTTTTTCTTCTTGGACACGAAGTAGATTTTCTGAGTCAAGTTGGTAGGTGAAGGTAACAGGTTGTTTCTTCCGGGACACTGTTAGTATCTTACACTTGGAGACATTAAATTTGATATTGTTGCTGTTGCTCCACGTGGCCAGTTTGGACAGGGCTTGTTGTAGGTGTTGGGCATCGTCTTCAGAGGTGATGCTCCTATAGGCTTTGGTGTCATCAGCATATAAGGCGACCTTTACTCCCTCTGGTACAGCGTCCGGCAGATCGTTTACGAACAAGACAAACAGCATCGGTCCGAGTATGCTGCCCTGTGGCACTCCAGAGGTAACGGGGGTCCAGCTTGAGGCTGCACCATCCACAACGACTCTCTGAGTGCGACCTGTGAGGTAATTTTGGAACCAATCGAAGACACGACCCTTCACTTGGTATGACCTTAGTTTCGCCAAGATTAATCCATGATCGACTGAATCGAAGGCTTTGGCGAAGTCCAGATAAAGGATATCGGTCTGAATGTTTTTGTCGAGGTTTTGTCCAATGGTATGGAGGACTTGCAGAAGCTGAGTGATGCACGAACGGTTTCTTAGAAAGCCATGTTGCATGGGGGTAATTAACTCAGTCACGTGATCGTAGAGCCTTCTGCAAGCGCAACGTTCCAACACTTTACTGATAATGGGCAGGAGCGATATTGGTCGATAGTTCTCAGCAGGTTCTTTCGAATCTTTTTTATGAACCGAAGTGATGTCAGCCGCCTTCCACTCACAAGGAAGGCGTCCGTGGTATAGCGAGTGGTTGAACAAGTCACAAAGGCTAGGGGAGATTTCATTGATGCATTCTTTAAGAAGGCGCGCCGGAATCCCATCAGGACCGCATGCTTTCGCCGTGTCCAGGTTGTTCAAGTAATGTGCGACCTCATCCAAACTCAATTCAATTTCAGATAGTTCCAAAGCCGTCGCCAGGGAATCTAATGCGTTTACATTGTCCACTATGTTTTCCTTCGATCTAGAAAACACAGAGGAGAAGTACGAATTGAGAAGTTCTGCTTTTTCTGCTGCCGATTTTGCTGTAGCACCGTTGTAAGTGATTGGACAACTTTGGCCTGCCCTGTGGTGTAGAATGGCCTTGTGATAGCTCCAAAAGGCTTTGGGATTGGTGGTGAATGATGCCTCGATCTTAGCCAAGTATTCGCGATGTTTTTTCTTGATTACGCACTTGATTTTTTTACTTGTTTCCCGTAGTTTCCGTTTTCGTGCTTCGCTTTTATTCTGACGGTATTTTTTCAGTGTTGAATACTTCTTACGAATTAAGTGACGAACCTCTCCGTCAATCCAAGGAGGAGAGTTGATGTCTCTGATAGTTTTTGAGGGAATATGTTTATGCACTGCAGTCAGAAATAAATCTTTCCACAGAGACCAGTGTTCATCAATATCATTCGTAGAGATGGTATTAAACGGCACGTGAGATAGAGAAAGCCAGAGGCCATCGAAATCACTTTGCTTATAATCAAAGACTCGACGCTTTACTGGAGTGGCCCGCCTGAACTTCAGCCTGATTGTAAAGTTTACAATGAAGTGATCTGTCGGAAAACCACATTGTTCAGGACTTATAGTAGACACGTCTCCTACAACTTTGGTACAATTACACAGCAGCAGGTCAAGTTTATTCCCTGCAACATGTGTAGGGCCTTCTATGAACTGCTGTAAGAAGTTGTCCCCCACTAGATCGCAAAAGACATCGCCTACCGCTCGTCCTCCAGTGTTAATCGGGGCAGTTTGGTCGGTCGACCAATCCAAGGCGGGAAGATTGAAATCTCCGATTACAACACAGCAGCTTGATTCGCGAGTGCCTTGAAGGGATGAATTAAGCTTTTGAAGGACATCAGGCGTTGAGTCGGGCGGGCGATAGAAGGTGTACAGCATTAACGTCTTGCTGTTTGATTTAATAAGTTCAACCACAACAAGTTCAGTACTCTCCCTTTCAAGGTTCAAACGGCGGATTGTTCGTATGTCAACCTTTACAGCGACGAGAATCCCACCTCCAATGCGATCAGGTCTGTCTCGGCGAAATATGGAGTAGCCCGGTAATAGTTCGCTACTTAATATGGACTCATTCAGCCAAGTTTCGCATACGCATATCACATCGTAGGTGCCACTAGCAACTAAATATTGGAATAGAGTGATCTTGCATACTTTTGTAGAACCTCCATCCAGTGATACAAAAGCTTTCAGGCTCCTTGCGTTAAGATGTAATACACTTATTCCGTTAGTAATTTAAGATCATGGCAAGATCTTGGCAAAGTCATGGCAAGATCTTGATGGCAAGATCTTGATATAAAGATCGTGGCATGATCTTGTTAAAATCATTGCAAAATCTTGGCAAAGTTAATGGCAAGATCTTGATATAAAGATCTTGGCAGGATCTTGCAGGTCGCAAGATCTTGATAAGATCTTGGCACGAACTTGATAAGATCTTAGCAACATCTTACAGAATCATGGCAAGATCATGTCAAGATCTTGGCAAAGTCATGGCAAGATTGTGATAAGATCTTGGCAAGATTTTGGTAAGATTACACAAAAATCTGTGTTAGGAATTACTTATATAACTGATCGAAGCATCTGTTCACTGTTTATTAAGAGAATGGAATATTTACTAAGCAAGTAGAACCTCGCTCAGAGCACTTCACCAGCGCTTTGTTTGTAATAAGAGTCGTGTAATAAGAGTCGTAAAAGAAGAGCACATACTTAACGAATGCAAATAAGTTTTTTGTGCAAAAATAGTTTTCAGAATCTTGGTAAGATCTTGTAAGATTCTTGCCAAGATGGTTAGCTATTATTTCACGATTTATGTATCTTGACAAGATCTTCAATTGGTAAGATCTGGATCTTAGTAATATCTTGCAAGATCTTGCCAAGATGTTCAAAACATTGTCCATCTATAATATAGTAACTTTGTCCCTCTACAAAATGATGACCAGATGAAAGTTTTAATAGATTGTATTAGATTGTATTTAGGTAGATTGCCATTAGTTTGGGAACATGTCCAATGACTTGAAAATCCTCGATCATTTCATTCAGATGCAAATTAGTTTTTTCAAAGTCTACTTGTTACTGTTATCAATAATTTAGAATTGCATAAAAGGACATTTGACTACACCCAAGGCCCATTGTTGGCATTCCTCTATTAAGCAGCCACATATATTAAGCAGCCACATATATTAAGCAGCCACATATATTAAGCAGCCACATATATTAAGCAGCCACATATATTAAGCAGCCACATATATTAAGCAGCCACATATATTAAGCAACCACATACCTGTATATTAAGCAGCCACATATATTAAGCAGCCACATATATTAAGCAGCCACATATATTAAGCAGCCACATATATTAAGCAGCCACATATATTAAGCAGCCACATATATTAAGCAGCCACAAAGTCATTCCCCAATGGTTGCCGTTTAATAGAGGTTCGACTGTAATTCAAGATTAACATTTAGAATACCTCAGGAAATCCATGAAGACATAACATCAAAGGTTTTCCAATGTCACCATTAGCAACATAATGGAAACTAAGATTTGACTTTGTTGTGATGTAGTTGTGTACTCCAAGGTTTTTATCTTCAAGACATGCTGGAGCTAGAGAAAATGAAGTAATGAAGACATGATTTTCCTCAATTTGTAGGGATATTTAGTCTTTAGGGTTAGGCATAGGGAATTTTAGGGTTTGGATTAGGGTTTTTTAGGCTCAGGATTACGGTTATTTAGGGATAATTTGTGTCAAATTGTCAAATGAATTACCATGGGTGAAGTTCATATAATTCCCGAAATGACGTCACGATTGGACTATCGGTAAAATTTGAAATTAAAATACACTGTTATTTGTAAAATAAACCATTATCGTAGGAGTTAGGGTTAGTATTAGGTTTAGGGTTAAGGTTGGGGTTAGGATTAGGACTTATATGAAACGTCAACCCTTTTTGCGTTTGATGAAGGAGATAATGCATTCTATGTCATGGGTGACCTTTGCTTTACAGCCAAAAGAAATCAAGATATTTTGGGAACTTTACCCTTTTTGAATAAGTTACCCTTTTTGAATAAATTATGGAATTAATAGTATGAAAGTGTATCATTATATTCATCTGAAATCCTTAGAGATTTCAACTTACTGGCATATATGTATATACGATCATTTTAACACAATGACGGATGCTATCTTATTTTTCATTTTGCAACTTTGATTTTTGTTGCTCATACCCTTATACCTGTAGCATAAGACTAAGAGTTCTTATCAGAAGTGACAGGACAGAAGCAGTGGGTACAAGGTTGGAGCAGTGTTCAGCATGCCAGCAGAATGATGCTAGAAATGTTCTATAGCATAGAGGATCAAATAAATAGAACGTAGATTCTAAACCATGTATCAAGGTCATATAGCTAATATATAAAATAACATATACAGTTGTAGTAATCATATGGTGCATTTATAATGCCAAAATTCATTATGACCATAATTGAACACCATACATCTAATTCGAACAACATTTACTCAAAACGAGCAAGCGTCGTGAAGTCATAAATTTTCCATTCAAGCAACACTTTTGCCAAATTTAACTTCACATTTGTAATATCTGGTGGTCAAGCAGTAATATTTAAAATCGAACAAACGAACGGGACTAAAACTGCCCCCGGCTGATTATGCTTATTATTGGTATTTTCAAGATAAGTTACATTTAAACCAAAAAATGTGATATATACCATAGCAAAATGATAGAGCGCATCCAAGCTCGCAATGCGAGTTGGTTTCACACTCCATCTGACATCTGAACAAATCGAGATTTATTCTGGGGTAAAACTAATATATAGTTATATCATATTACGTGCAGGGGCTACTATATATGTCTCCTTGGGTTTTGGCCCTCTGGGGCAATAACTTAGGGAAATCATGTGGGATGCAAGCGCGCAACCAGGATTTTTGAAACGGGGGTCGTTTTCACAACAGTAACGACGATGCTCTAGGGGGTCCGGGGGCATGTACCCCTGGAAAATGTTTGAAATTTGGGTCTCTAAAACGGCATTTCCTGCATTTTGAGGACACTTTTGAGCAAAAACGAAAGTCTTATTTTTAAGAAACATTTGGTCCAAATGAGATTAGACTTGCATTTTAATATTGTTTGAGAAAACGTTTGGTAATTTGGAAGTGTAAATTAGGTGGGCACAGTTTTCTTTTATCCATATTAACCTCAAGTATTCCACCCAATCTAGCGAAATATCGAATCGTGCTCGAAAAATTTGTATAAAACAAGATGGCCGTGCACCAATCTTGTTCCCAGAGCCTTCCGGTCGCGCACGGAAATTTGTCAGTCCCGAGCCCTCGGCCACATCGGCGGAGGAACATTTGCATGAAATTGAAACAAAATCATGAACAACGTAACAAGATCGTGACAAACCCTTTTGCAAATTTTATAAATTTGGAGCTTTATATAATTCAAGTTAAAAAATTCAAAATAGTGCTGTAAAAGTAACTTTTGACCCCCAAAATTTTCCCACGTGCCTCCAAAAGGGGGTCGGTCGCCCTCCCCCCCCCCCCGACCCCCCTTCGTTGCGCCCTTGGTGGGATGTCACCATTCTCAAAACATTGAGGTTAGTGTCTCCTTGAATTAAGATGCTGTCATTTGTTGCCGAATTCCACTCAATAACAGGAATGTTCTGTGCGTTTAAAAGCGCCAATAAACTCACAAAGGAACACGGATTATCTAAAGACTCGCCACTAAAACATTCATGAACTTGATGAATAACTCCCCTAACAAGTGGTATTAGTCACATGACATATGTAGCCACAGACACGGCCAAGGAAAATATATTTATTAACATTATTAATTTTCATAATTCGTTACAGCACGATTTTATGTTTATTCACCATTTGCTGGCCCACATGCGTCGAACGCACTTACATAATCTTTGATTTACTCCTAGTAATAAGTAAATAAAGTTATGCAATTATACCTCTCCTTGGTTTATGCTTTAGAATTCCAGTTCCTTCCCTAAGAACACTCCATAGCAAACGACAGAGTACCATAGATCCATAAAATAAACCAAGAAGATAACAAAAAAGACGCATTAAAACCAGTTTAACGATCAAAAACATGATCAACAACAGAAGACCAAAGAATTGCGCATTTGCTGATTCCTGCCCAAGTTCGCGAATGTCTCTACACAGCAACCCAAGCCTTTTACTTTGCATTAAATTTCATTGTTTTGCTGAATATATGAATTGAATATATGAATTGAATATTTACCTGGTTTGTTCGTTTGCGGCGCAGGCTAGGGGTTACTAATTGTCTCCCCTCATGCAGCGAATTGTTTCATGGACAACGTCATGATCAATAGTACAGAAATTATTTATTTTGTCATTGCAAGCACACGATATTTAGAGTTCGGATGAAATATAGCTTAGTTAACGAGAAATCCACTTCAAAATGGAAAATCGTTGAAATTTTGACGCTGAGCTATCGCTGGGGTACGTATTTACACTTTGATGTGAATCTATGAAGATATGCATGCTGAATTTACGTAAGTGGTCAATATCTTACAAACACGTATCTTCATCGATCGAGCTTCTCCAAACTCCGTGGAAATACGCACAATTAATGACATGTTCCGTGGAAACAGACGCCTTCTCCGTGGAAATCCGCACATGTTCCGCAGAAGTACGCACGTGTTCCGTGGAAATGCGCACAGGTTCCGCGGAAATACGAACATGTTCCGTGGAAACAGACGCCTTCTCCGTGGAAACAGACACCTTCACCAGAAACAGACGCCAGCCTTCTCCGTGCGTAGAAACAGACACCGAAACAGACACATTCAGTTCTCCGCGGAAACAGATTATAGGTGTTGAATCCTTAGGCGTTGTTATGACGCAATATGGAAATGATCTTGTTCCTAGCTCAGGAGGTTGCAAATACTCGACAAAGTATTCGACTTTTACTTTTCCGCTTCAAAAACGTGTTCGACTTGTGGCAAGTCTAAATACGGTTGTATTGAGGATATGTTGTAACCAACTATGGGGGGCTATGTAAGTAGTAACCTGCAATACTAACCTAGGCCCAAGGCCGGAGAATGGTGTTAGATGAAATTGATGAATAAAAGGTATTAAGGTTAGAGTAAAAATTAATAGAAATATTATATTAAAAAGGAAACTAAGAGAGCCTCAAGTAATTAGGTTCTATATGGAATATGGCCTAACCTATACGTGTCAAAAATTGTTCAAGGGTTTCATGATATCTGTAATACTACGGTTAGTATGTCCCGTGGTTTGTTCGTCTTCGGCGCAGGCTTTTCCAGTCCTTATAGAGTTCACTGCCTAGGTAAACCCTGGCTACGAGAACCATGATTGCAGAACCTCCTAATCATATCATTGCCAGTAGCCTCCTCCGCAGGCAACTCTGTGGCTTATTTTTCCCGAGTCAAATAGCTTCCAAGGCTGTTTTGGCCATTTTTGGCCGAGCCAGAGAAAAACTTCCCTGCAATCCCAGCCAAAACATTGCTCGCAAGCCTTGGAAGCTGTTTGACTCAGAAAAAAAGCCACAGAGTTGCCTGCGGAGGAGGCTACATTGCCAGCTAGTAAATCCAAAACCAATATCAATATGGAATCTTGTTGTGTTTACGTTATGCTTCCTTGAATATTAAGAAAGGTAGACTATAAGTGACATGATAAGGATATTCATTAGTGTCGCCAGCAAGTAGCCTCCTCTGCAGGCAACTCTGTGGCTTCTTTCGCTTCCAAGGCTGTACGAGCAATGTTTTCGTTGGGATTGCAGGGAAGTATAGGGATTCTGAACAGCGTTGGAAGCTATTTGACTCGGGAAAAAGAAGCCACAGTGCTGGGATGAGGTAAACAATTAAATTCCTAAACACATACACTCGCTCACCTGACCGGCGCCCTAATTAAATAGTTTCATAGTTTCTAATTGTCGCTGTCGCCCATAAACTGCTACACGTTTGCATGTTCCTTGCTTCAATCGATTTTGCTTCAAACCGTTCGGTATGTGCAATTGTGGAGAATATTTTGAAAAGGTTTGAAGAGTTAGTATTCGCTGAACACACACATGCACGACGTGATATCGACGCGTTTGTGTCCCAACTGAATATAGGAAATGGGTCATTTGGTGTCTATTTCAGTACGTTTATCCGCTTTTTGGGTTTAAGAATAGAATCTGCGCATTCCGCTATTTCCGCAAAACACAATTTCATAACGGAATCAAAAACACGATTCCAATATCATGTAAAAACTACGTCTTTGTCAACTGCTTACGAATTATTTTTAGGCCTTGAAGTTGCATCAACTGTTCCCGGTTGGGTCTAAAAATATAACTCCTAGCACTCAAACATTTCCTAATCTATTTCTAGTCATGTAATTTGGCGGTTAATGAATACGGTACGGTATGATTAAAATACTCGTATACGAAGTCAATTTCTTCTACGAGTCAGACGACTTTATAATAGTAATGCGAATACAGAACTGCCTTATTGCCGAGATTTTTAGTATCGAAAAGTCGCTTTTTTAGTTCGCAACTGCCTAACTTTCTACGACTTTATTAATTGAAGTTTCTACATAAAAGCCTGTTGAAACCACCTCGAGATTGAGTTAGTTCCCTTTAATTTTACATTGTGGTATAGATATACCACTTCAGAGCAGTGACACAGTGTCGATATAAAAGTAGTTGGCTCCGCGCGGGTATATATAGTACAATTTAATACGTATCAATCATGGTATCAAGAACACGCAAAGTTTGGTTAAAAAGTGTTATATTATAGAGTGACGAGTTGACGTAACGAACGAAGTTTCCAACAGATCGTATATATATATATATATATATATATATACAGGTAATATTTGGCATTTCACTCGATCAAACTACATGTTGAAAGGATTTATAGTGAAGGAAAATTTCGAGTATATTCACATATAACTTACAGTTAATATTAACTGAACACGATAAGTTAAATTAAAGAGTAGTTATATCACACATATCACATCTGAGTTCGTGTGGCTCAATGGTTAGAGCGTCTCACCGGCAATCAGAAGGTTACGGGTTCGATTCCTGTCAGGGACTCAGAAAATTTTTCTGAGGTATATAGCCCGGGTCTCTATAACGTTATCGAAACCCGAGTGACGTAATAAAAACACGAGAGAAGTGAGAAGTACTATACAAGCCGCCGAGGCAAGTGCTTTCCCAACTTCTGGAGTGTTTTTATTACTTCACGAGGGTTTCGATCACGTTATAGAGACCCAAGCAAACGTATTCTATTATTTTTATAAAATAATTTAGAAACAATTTCTTCTTTGGATAATTACAATATATAACGCTTTTGATTTTGATTTAATGCAAATTCTCATTAGTTACAGACGTCATTCCGGTCTCCGTAGCGTGATCGAGACCGACAAGCTGACCAATCACAGCGTACGTAGAGTAAAATTATTTTATAATCAGTTTTAGTATAGAAACTGACCATGGTTAATAATTCATATATATGGTCCATATACATTCCATTACAAGTGCTGCATTCTGATTGGCTACACAACCGTTGTCTATTCGTGATAGACCATGATGGCGAAACGCGCTCAAAACAATGGTAGAAAAATCTCGTTTTGTGGAGGTTTCAGATGAGTTTTTGGATAATTTTTTGGAGAATGCATGATTTGCAATAGTCCACTAATTTGTTTCTACTAAAACAATTAGACAACTCGTCCTCATTGTCTAATCATGTCAAATAGATTGCACAGATGACGTCAGAATAAGAACAAAAAAGTGCCCCAAGTACGTTCTGACGTCTTCTGTGCATCTATAACTGAACAGACAACGGCAAAATGGAATCTATTTGTTTTATACAATAAAAATTGAAAACAACCCATTCAAAAGGCTTATTAGCTCTTTGGCGATTTATGGGGCATGGGAAAAGATAAATATGCAGCCATCTGACGTGATTTGACGCGGCTGACGTGTCCGTGCATCTGTCCTCCAATAGATCATGGCGAACAACCAATGAGAATGCGCATAGTATAAACAGGTTATTGTATAAAAATATATATATACATATACATATATATATATATATATATATATATACCATCTGTGGGAAACTTATTGCGTTCGTTAGATCAAGTCACACTCCAGGGTGGCACATTGATACACAGATCGATCTACGTACTTTCTCAAGTGCTTTGAGTAATTTCCATGAGATGAGGCATGTGCTATGTGATGGTAAGATTGCTCTGCCCGTTAGAAAGAAATTACTTGATGCATGAAATTACTGAGGCAATTCGATCTATATGTACAAATTTATAACGATACATTTCCTTGTTCAACTAAACTCTAGATTATTCACATAAATTAAAGAAATGTCTCTACTGGTCCGTATTTAGAAATCAGAGGAAGAACGCTGCTGGGTTAGAACTATTACATTATAGCTTAAACATTAAGCTAGTAACAATTCAATTAATTAGTTTTCTATATTAATTTTGACCGTGTCCGCTCAATAGCTCAGGTGTTAGAGCGCCGATGTGTTGATTCGGACTAGACCTCGGATTCGATTCCCGGTTGGGGCGTATAAATGATTTGGAATAGCTCAAGAGTGTACCAACCGGTGATATCATGGCATGTGGATATACTGTTTGTAGACGATTTAAATTAATTCAGTATAATATTCCTAGTGGAGGACCGGAAGCGCAAACCATCCTCGACCATATCAACCATATCGTTTGGAAAGACCAAGTCTATATGATCTTCAGGAACGACTCCGTCTCGGATTAAAAAATCCATCATTAAACTTGGCCACCTTTCTTTTCATTCTTTTCGCAGGAAAGTCAAAAAATATTTACGTGATTGTTAAGACAATTACATCACTGAATTATTTAAGATAATACTTCCAAACTGATTAACAAAATCCGTGGTTTTAATGCATTAATGCTTTAATGAATACTCCTAAATCAGTATTACACTATATACCAATTACCAAGAGGTTTTTGGATATATAACTAAACGATATATACATATGGAATGATATATGCTATTCCCCAACCGGCCATTTGGGAACTTTCTGATGATCAGAACATTTTTACCATCATGATATGAAACCGAAATCATTTTGAATCCGGGAACTTTTCCTGCCTGATTTCGCGGTTACACAGCTAGCAGAGTTGGCGATCTGCACCACAGCAATTTCAAAATATAGCACATTTATTCTGAGGACAAAACGTCGGCTAGCTAGCAGCTATATTCTCAACTCAATATATTGCCGTAAACGTATCATACGTGTATTTTGTTCTCGATCCATTTTGATATAATCGCATGTATTCAAAGGTATTATTACGAAACAAATAGACAAATGGTATGTTACAATTATCAAATTCTGCTTCCATCGCAGCCTTGCAAGTTTTTTATCGGCAACACTAAAATCGACGTTGCGCTCACTTTAATAAAATTTGGGGGTCCATGTTCCTACGCTTCTGACTATGATGTAAGTCTAAGACGTCTTATAGTTATAGACGCCCTGGTGTGATCGTAGGCGTATTATGTGTTGCAGTATATAGGTAATAATAAAGAGATATTTGAGAGAAGATTTGCATAATTCGGAATATATTAGTGGCAAATGTCTGATGGTATGGCCAGAACGTTGGGTTCAGATAAATGTCAAATATTAAGCTCCGTATATACGATCAATTCCTTGACAAGTTGTGATCAAGGTCGAGTTCACAGAGAGTTTATTCGGTTATATCTATAGATATTACATTTAATGCACGCGGTTCATGTGTAACATATTTAATGCACCGTGGCACTAATGAGATACAGAATGGAGCTGAGACAAGGCTGAAACGAAACGAAACAGGAATGACGTTTTATAAATTACTATTGGATCTCGTATTACACTAAATGTAATTTAAGTAAATGTAATTTACATCAGGCAGTAAAAGTAGTTCTGCAGCTCTTTGGGGTTTCCGCGCGCGCTTAAAGTGACTTATATAGTGACTGCCACATATAAATGTAATTTAAGTAAATTAATTTCACTCTAGTGAGTGGGCTCCCCTGTTAGAACTTTTATAAATAAATAAAATAAATAAAAATTTACATCAGGCAGTAAAAGTGTTTTCGAATTAACTGTGAAACAAATCTAAAGTAATATCGAAATTCGATCGAAACATTCGTTCAATATGACTGAATTCTGCAGTTCTTTGGGGTTTCCCCGCGCGCTTATAGCAATTTTTAAAATGGCAATATGATTGTTTTATCTGAACCAATCACATCTCAGTCCAGCTATTTATCAACCAATCATAACATTTAACAAAAGGGATGGGAGGGGACTTCCCATCGGAAATATTTCCTCATAAGAAGCATTTATTACGCCATCAAACCGTGAAAACGGACATACGTGTGTAGTGTGTGGTCGTGCACTTCTTGCTCAGAGATTCCTGTGTAAATCTTATAGTTTGTGTGGAGATCTTTTGTAACTAAGCATTCAAAAGAGTTAAGTGAACATTACCAAACCAAATGATGAAGAAATTAGACGAAGATGGTGGCTTTGTACTCAGGTAAGTAATCGATGAGATTTGAGAGCCATTAATGATTAACTCACATTCTAATAAATGTCGGCAAAGTTCATAAATTTATATGCTCTGACTACAGGGCCTAGCCCGTTTTTAATCCAAGAATATATTGTTAATTACAACGTAACAGCGAACATCGACAAAAGTGAAACATACTTGATATTTCTATTGTATAGTCCAAGTTCTATCGACGATTGTATCCTTCTGCACTTTCGGGTTTTCCCTTATGTCACATCATGGATACTTGTATTTCTTTGAGTGATATAAAAATGTTGTGCTGCGTAGGCAGTGTAGAAATACAAATTGAATACTCTAAAAGGTTGGTTTACTGCCGAAATAGTGTGTAGGAGTTCTAATGTTTCGAGCGAAGGCCCTTTGTCAAAAACTCTGACGATCGAAGGGCAGCTTCTCGTCCTACAAGAATACCGATTTTTATTTCTTTGATTGCTTCGTTGACTGCTTCAAGTAGATTACATTGTAAATGTTGAACTATTTTCATTGACAGATGTAGTACTAAAAACACAGTAAGAACAGCTTTCGACGAAGTTATGGCTTCATCAAAGAAACAAGGTAGACTGGTTTGTGGAGTATATGAAGTTGCCGAAGTTTTACGAGGGTAAGTTAAAACTTCATGTCATTCACGTTGTTATTACAGTATCTCTTAGATATTTCGTGAACCATCCTAAGCAAGTTGGCGCGCTATAGCTATAAACAACTAGTGAAGTTGTCTGGTTCGTGTTGTTTATTAATTTCTGTTAAGGGTTAAACTACGTTTAGCACGTTGTCGTTGTCATGAGCGCGACTACTTTGGTCGGTCAAATAAAATTATTCGCTGTTTTTAAGGTTTATCTTCTCATTTTCCTATTGATACTGATTCCGACTGTTCCGACCTTGTCGTTACTTATTTTGGTCTTGGGGAATTTTGGTCTTGGGGAATTTTGGTCTTGGGGAATTTTTTGCTAAGCTGAGTGGGTGGGAGAAGGGGGCGTCCCGAATTTCATTAAATAAAAAAATTATTAAAATCTTTCTAAAAGTTTCAAAATAATATTTCTTTTTTTTTGATTTTTTGCTTTTTAGAGGAAGTGCTGAGAACATAAACTTTTGTATTTTGGTGAAATCTAAAGATCCAGCAAACCAAGTGTTCTGCAGACTTATTGAGGCATATTGTTGGGAGAACAAAATTAAGACCATAAAGGTAAGTATTTTCTTCTTATAAAGTAATCATATTTACAGTAGTGCTATGAGAATACTTAAACCAAATATATATAATTATTATTATATGGAGACACAGAGTAAAGAAACTAGTCTCATGACTATACCTTGAATGACTACATATACTGTATATATAATTGCTTTGTTGATACTGTGTTGTAGGTTTGATATAATTTTATGTGACTGTCACATGCCTAACAGTTAGACCTCTTATTCATTATTTTGGTAGTACAGGTATATTTTTAAAACAGTTCTTTTGTGATTGAACTATAAGTATGTTTAACTGTGAAGAAAGGAGGTTCTATGATCGATATATATATATATATATATATATATATATATATATATATATATATATATATATATATATATATATATATATATATATATATATTAAAATATAGTGAGCGGTCTATTGACATCTGGTAGAGTGCTCAATATCGTAGGGGATAGAGTAGATATAGTTGTAAAAACTTAAATGTTTGTGTTTGCACCGTTGGACGATCTTCAGACAACTGATTAAGATTCGGTGTGACTATTCATTTATATGGTGCGTCATGTCATTGGCATGTAATGATGCATTTCAGGTGTTCTAGAACATATATATTTTATATATTTGTTTACTATACTTTGATATTTATATATTTGTTTACTATACTTTGATATTTACAATTTCCACCTGGTCAATTGATAGCTGATTTTAATAGATAGCTCATTTTTAAACGTTTCAACAACTCATTTAGATCTATTAATATTTTTAGGTTGATTGTGGTGTGACATTAACATTAATGACAGATGAAGATTCTGAAGAAGTCCATCACTGTGTGCTAGTTAAGGTAAGCTTTCTCTTGCACAATAGTAAATCTGGAGATATTAAGTATTCATTTGTAGATAATGAAATTAAAGTGCTTATAAACCCAAAATGGGTTTTTGGTGATTCGGATAGAGCATAAAAAGTTAGTTAATAAGTTCTAGATTAGTTTTTGCGTTAAGCTTTTAGTTTCGGAGATATAAGGGCTCAAAGTCACAATTTGTGAAAAAAAGTAGCGCAGGCCGGGAGACTGGATCCGAGGAACGTGTTATGTTTCAATACTTATAAAAATATATTACAATTCGAGTAGACAAGGTAACATCGTAAAGACACATCGTTTGGGCATTTTTCAATAAAAACTCTTAAGATAGCTGTTTTCTCCTATACAAAAGCCTAGTTGTTGTTGAAGATGGGTTCCTTGGATCCAGGTCCCTGTGTGTTATTTTGGTGGCGCTACCTTTTCCAAGAAATGGCACAATTTGCATGTGTGAGCCGTTATATCTCCGAAACTAAAAGTTTAACGCAAAAACTAATCCAGAACTTATTAACTAACTTTTTATGCTCTATCCGAATCACCAAAAACCCATTTTGGGTTTATAAGCACTTTAAAAGTAATAGTAAATCATCTTGATATATTAGGAGATTAATTGTACTAACTTAAAAAGCAATATTTTTGTCTAGCTTTTAAATAATTCCTGTGTCTTAATTTAATATATATGTTTTGGTTTATTTTATTTTTTAAATTAAATTTTATTTTTTCAATAGAAGTCATTAGAAGAAGATGAAGAAACTGGTCCTTATCTGACACTCTTAAATTATGTTAAATACAGAACAACATGGACTACTCTGAAAATAAGTTAGTCTAGATCCCAATGGGTTCATTTGCTGTAGCCAACTAAGGTTGCTATACTTTGACAAGAACAGTTGAAGAACAAGAATGAAGAATGGAACTTATTCCCAATAAAAACATAAGATAATTTATTACAGAACGTACCGGTACTATAGGAAAAGTTTGTTGATCATCTAGATTTTTGTAGTCTTGACATTTCAACGGTCTCAGCAGTAATCATTTTCAGAGTCAAGCAAAAATATTAGTTGGTTCACCAATACATATCTGGTTTAGTATTTTTCAAGACTACAACCTAGATGATCAATTATACTTAATTATACTTTAATTATTAGATTATTATAAATAATAGCAAAATATACAAAAAAAATTGCAATATTTTTTGCAATTACATTAACAATATATATATTTATATATACAATTAAATAATATTGCTCTATGATAGGCTGCTTATTACTCTATGATAGGCTAGTTAATATGATACAAATATTAATTAGATCTTTTCAAAGTTATACAATGTTATACAATGTTATACAATGTTAGAACTCCATCAACCAGTTTAAAGATGATTTGGTTGAATTCAAATGGTATGCCAAGAAAAACAAGTATTAAGTTTAGTCTTTGTTTGTGAACAGGTTATTTAGTTATCAGTTCATTGTAATTCCTATGGAATGTTATCATGTAATGCTGATTTAGCTAAACACTCATTTCTATAAATTATTAAACCTTTGTCAACAATTACTGTTGTTCTGTTTTTGTCTTTGTTTTTTTCTTTCTGGCATTGTAGCTTGGGGGATGATTTACCCTCGCAGTTTAGTTTGAGTTCGCAGTTGGTTGAAGACTGCGATTTAGGTTGGAGTGGGGTTAGGGTTCGGTTAGGATTAGGGTTAGATTGGGGATTTGGCTTTAGTTTAGATATATGTTTACGTCACAATCCTCAACTGCCAGGGTTGGGGCCCGGGCCCCAATAATTTGCTCTGGTGATTTCTTTCCAGTTTAGATCCATTGAAATGGGATATACTTCATGGTAACAATATATATAGTCCCCACCATATTTTACAGTTAGGATTAGGGTTACGGTTAGAGGGGTATAAAAAAACAGATGGAAACCCGGTCTAGTGTTACCATGAAGTATATACCGTTGAAACTTGCTGGAAATTACTCTTAGAAGTCAGGAAATCCTATTTCAGAGATCTTAATTTCAAAAAATTTCTGGCATGCTCCTGGGCCCCCAGCAGTGCAGTTTCGTGTAATTGCCAAAATGACGTCACATAGACTGTTGGCGGCTTATGGTATTTTGCGAAACGAAACAACAATATGCGAAACGTGTCTTAAAGCTAGTTAGCCGGAGGGTTAGGATTAGAAAACTCGTTAGGCGGGGGGTTAAGGTTAGGATCTTTGTTGTTTTGGGGTCAGTTATTATTAAAAACTCGTTTGGCATTCGTTTCGCAAAATACCATAAGCCACTATTGGTAGTAAAATTCTAAATTAAAATCAGCTATTTCTAAAGTACGGCATTATCGTAATAGTATTAGATTTCAATTTTAGCTCCAGCTAAATGAAATGTAATAGCGAGAATTGTAATTATGTAAGTCTAAAATCCCCTTAATTCTGATCAGATGTGATTGCAAAGTGACAGAATATTAATGCCTTCCCAGTCACTAGCTGCTGTCAGGGCGGCACCCATTTGCACAAAAACGGTAAGGTTTAGGGCTTCTGTTTGGAATTCTGAATTCTTATGAAATGTCAGCCACAATCTTTATAGAGATTCACGTTGTAATAAATAGTACATCGTAACCAATAAATTAACATTATTTTAGCATAATTGTACGCAATAACTTATTGGATTGTAAGCAACCCCAAAACAACAAAGATCCTAACCCCCCCACCTAACGAGTACCATTCTGCAAGTATCAACCCCGCCTATAGCATTCATACTATAGATTGGTTCAGTGAATGCTATGGAGAATTTAGCATTTGATACTGTATGAAAATAAAATTGTTGCCAAAATCTATATTTTTACATGTGAAAATGCAATACGCCCAATCAAAATCACGTATACAAACTCCTCACCCAATGATAAACAAGAGGACATTTGGACCAATCAGGAAATGCTCGTAAATTGGTCCAAATCTAAACAAACAAATGTAAACAAATACCACGCATAATTTTATTTCTCTTCTACATTATCCTTTTAGAATTTATAGAATCATTAATAATTCATTAAGAAAATTCAAAAGAAATTAATATTTAATCAATATCTTTAACACGGGATAAAACATTCATTTAACATTCACTCGCCTTCGTGGGCTCGCCATTGTAAATGCCCATATATGATCAGCCGCTAATATTTTATCTATCACTTAAAACAGATAAAGTTAAACCAGTGAATTATTGGAAGTTTTCTTCCATATGAAGTTAAATTGCACCGATCACGAGTCAGAAAGTCGAGGTGAAACTTGAAAGTCGTGAAACTGAGTTCGTACATCACCTGCACGATATTCCTAGAAACGCATTGTAAATATTCTTACGTATGCCTGCTCATTTGTAACAATATTCAATAAGCAATATTCAATTTAGTCATATATTTATTCAATTAAAATATATTTATTTCAAATTGATCAGTCTGTCAATCTCTGTCAATATATCTTCAATTTAGTCCAATCTAATAATATTGATAACATTTAATCTGTCAATTTTCATTTAATTTAATCATGTACGCATTCAATTCAATATTTGTAAATTAGTTCAATTCAATTCTGCACAATCACCCGCGAACACGTAAAATAGATCACCCGTATAATTACTGACAAAATCATTGGCTACTGGGGGCAAAAGATCCCCTTTATTATACCCCACACATATCTGCTGTTAACATTTATCAATTATAGAGGTGCAATTATCTAAAATTTGTTTTAATGTACTTGAAGAGGAAAAACACACAGATTGTTTGGAAGACATAAGAACTTTGACGATATACCCGTAAGTTCATCTGGAAGGCTAGTGAAGAAAAACAAACATGCAATACTTGAATACCAAAATTGTGCAGTTGTCAATGATTGATTCCCCCTATTTTGAGTTTTAACCTGTAATGAATGTTATAAAGAACAATTTATATATTATATATAACATAACATGTAAGTACACATGCATGTATGTCAGTATAGCTATTAGCTAGAACGGTACAAGTCGAGAGACGCGTATTCAATGGTTTAATCAGATACAACTATCGTGTACAACTACCGAGTCATTATATATGTTAGCTATCCTATATCGCCAACGTGGCACTCACCTCACCATGTCTAATGTCCAGGAAGTTATAGTGCTTAAGATTAATTAACGTTACATATATTCCCCCTAAGAAAAAGACACGTCCCATGTTGGAATTTACAAGAAAAGTAAACGTTCTGCTGTATTCAGTGTTATCTCTAAGGATCTACTACGTAATCACGAATCCATGGTTGTTACTGATGAAACGGATTCGAAACCATTGGAGGATCTGCAACTGTTTTTTTCTGAATTACTGGAAAAGTTTTTTCAACATTTTGGAGACAATATACATCAATGCAAATTTTGGTTTCCATCCACCAGAGAGCAGTGCACTTAGACATTGTTCCTGATCTGACAGCAGAAGCCTTCATCCGACGCTTCACAACACGCCGCGAGGAGTACCATTGGAGGTGAAATGTGCAGCAATGGGAAAAATTTCAAGGCAGCTTCGAAATCCTTAGCAGCCCCGATCGATTTACCAGAAGTAAGAAAAGACCTGACATTCAAAAGAGTGAGATGGACCTTCAGAAAAGGCCCCCAAGTGGGGAGTGTTTTTCGAGAGGCTAATTAAAAGCGTGAAGAGATGCCTCAAGAAAGTGCTCAGAGTCACGAGTTTTACACAGTACTGACAGAGATAGAAGCGACGTTAAATTCAAGACCTTTTCCCCACGTATCAACTGAAGACGTGAAAAAACCTGTTACGCCATCACATTTGACATGATCAACCCGATCCCAACGAAGAATTTGAACTGAATCAAGTCGATGGAATGGCACTCGCAAGACGATTGGCGTATCTGAGAACACTGAAGGAGCATATTTGGCTACGTTGGAAGGAGTATTTGCTTGAGTTGCACAATGCCCATCGACAGAAGTTATCCGGGAATGAAAACATTAAGATAGGAGACGTAGTAGTTATTCACGATGACAACACTCGGAGAGTGCTGTGGAAACTGGGAAAGGTCGAAAAATAAGGTCAAGATGGTTTCGTTCGAGGAGCAGTTGCCTAAAGATGACAGCCAAGCAGGGAAGACCGACTAGTTTAAGGTTACAGGACACCTTTTGCGGCTCTCCTCGGAGAATCGCTACTGCGCGCTTAATATAATTCCGATTCTTATGAAATTTTCAGGAAATGTTCATTACTGCATGTAGAATATGAGACAATTGTAAAATTGACAAACAATACAATAATTTATGAATTATATGAGTTAATATTAAATCACGGTACCTCCGCGTCGCTGAGTTGTTTTCCTTCCGGTTTTAAGATATATTTTTGAAAATGCCATTTTTATACAGCTAAATAGTTGATCTAAAAGAATGAGACCGGAATTTTTTTTTTATTTCGCCGTTCGTCTAATATAGGGATTTCTTTGAGGCATATCTTATATTTCAGATTTTTTTTTAATGAATCTCTCATAATTCACTAAATATATAAAATTAAAAAAATTCCGGACACCCTTTTTAAGCTGAAATCTCCATCTATATGCTGTAAAAATTTCAGAAAAATCCGTTAAAACCGACAGGAACGCAACTCTCTTGAAAATCAGTAATTGTCGAAAACATATTCTCGAGAAAATTGAGTTTGAATAGTGCAGGGATTTTCGCGGATTTTTTCTCAATACTTGACATTCCCACGCCCCTTTCTAATGTAATTAGCAAATCTATTTGTATAATACTTTTTGACCAATGATAGTCGAGACATAAAGTAAGTTTGTTTTGACAGTATAAATAAATCACAATATGAAATTCTGCACGCGCTAACGAGTGACAAAGTTGAGCCTCACTTTAACAGTTATTATAGTTGAATATATAAGTCTATAGTATGCCTAGAAAGAGAAAGGAAAATAAGATTTCCTCGCAAACGTTAGCGGCGAAGCCAAAGCCGGCTAAGGCATCGCAAACAAAGGCAAAGGCGAAGAATAAAACAACAGCAAAGCACGATAAACCAATGTCGAACTCGCGTGATCTTGAAAGTGATGTTTTGACGCAAATGAAGAAGGAAGGGTAAGTGTTAAACATTAATATACTTTAACTTGTGTGCACCTAAATACAATTTGTAGTATCTGGTACTTATATATGGTATAATTTTCAATGCAGATATGATGGCAAACAATTCGTCAATCATTTAAAAGCAGGAGTTCTAGACCGCCTTAATAAAAGAGGAAAACCCCCACGAATGGTTCGCTATTTCTTTTACTGTGCATGGGCACATGCTTTAATCGTAAGTTAGATTTTGACTGATTTGCTAGTTGGCTTTGCGTGTAATAATGTAATTTGTGAGAGATTTTTATATATCGTATTCTAAACTGCCTGTATGTTGGGATGAAAAGTAGCATAGTTTCCGTGATAATGATTGTTTATCCGAAAATACCGTGTAATTTTCTAATTTTAGCGAAACAATGTGGGACCGATTGATTCAGAGTATTCATTTCCATCTGTGGTCTTAAAGTTCATACGAGATATTGCACCGGGGGATATCAAAGGAGAGATAAGAGAGGTAAGCTATATGCTCCAAATAACGGAAATATGCCAGTAATATATTTATTGACGATTTGTAAATCGAAGTGATCGACAAATCGTTAGTGACTATATATACTGTATAAGCGCATTTGATCATATATAAAGCATATGCTATTTTGCGCCATATAAATATTATGAATTGTAAAAAAATATGATATATTAATTACCCGGTATCGTTTCATATAGTTAGTATTATTTTAGTCTAAAGACAGCAAATTATAAAGCAATTGCAATTATAACGTTTATTATATATAAAAGCTTTTTGTATGACATAATTTTTAGTATTAGTTTGAAAAACTGTAAATTTCAATCACAGTCACAGATGCTTTGTTTTTACCTGAGCTCGATGATTTAGCCTTTACTGGCTTTATAGGTTTATAGAATAATCTGACTGCATATAATAATACTGTTAAACCTACACAATTCAATATTAATTTTAACACTCAATAAATAAGGAGCAGATTATACATGATTTTGGTTAAAAATGTGGCAAACTTCCTGATTAAATGCCTACTGTATCTTCAGCCAGTGTTATCTGATTTTTTGGGTTGCTTGGCAAAAAACAATATTACATGTAGATTTTATCCTGCACGACTATAAGCGAGTTGGCTCAGCTGAAGCAACAAGCAGGATCCCGGCAAAGAGGGCCAACTGGCTCAACTTGCTTGCCATGTAATAGAAAATTTAGTACTCACTAGTACATTATCAATACTAACTGTACTAACTATATACCCTGTATTTAGCAAATAATGTGTATTTTACATTATTTCATTTTTATATGTTTAGGATGCATACTCTGTTCACATGGTGGAATTTTGTGAAGCATTAAAAATCCCAAAGTTGAATAACAGGAATACTGAAGATTAGGACAATAGATTTATAAATTAGTGAGCATATACGAATCCACCCATGGCTTACCCCCCAAATTTGCTTGGATGGCAATAATTAATTCCCTCTTATAGCCAATTACAGTGAAGCATTACTTATAACTCCATGAGGTTTTTGTTTTTATCATCTGCTTTCCGCAAGGTGCGACTGGGACTAATTGTGGATATATTTGGTATATATATTATATAAAACTTGGAGGATTACAATGGTATAGACAAAGTATTCTCATTTCCCACACCTGGAAAACTGATGATATACATACATTATGTCACCTATCTTAGCTACCTATTACTTAGTATTCTTATTTTTTACTGTCCGACCTTTTTTTCCTGATTGTCCTTTATTTGCAATTGTGGGATAGAATGATTGGGATTGGTATTGCACACCTTCTTTGTGTATGAAAGCATCAGCCTTCTTTGATTTCATTCTCTTATATCTCTTTCTTCTTTCTTTCACTTTGCATCTATCCTTGTACTCAGCACCATAGACATGATTTTTGTCAATTTTCATGAAGGCTTGTTGCATGCTTTCATTCACTGGCACACCAACCATTGGTAGTAGTTGAGAATATATGACTTCCACTCCACAATTAAATAATAAAGCACCAAGATTAACCGCTATGCTATTTTCCATTTGTGACGTAAATTGGTCTTTTGGAGCTATACCCCAAATGACATGGTGTAAACTTTCGTTTGCATTTTGTGTTGAGCAACTTTCACACCCAGCAAGGAAATTCTTGTCTCCTAGCTTGTCAAAGACTGGTTTAATAACCTTTACGACAGCAGGGGGCAGAGGGTTCTTGATGGGTATATGAGTCTTTGTTTTCAGGGCCACATCTCTCTGAAAGCTGCACCATGAATCCGGGCCAGGTGGGCAACAGTGGTGTTGAGGTTTGTCCTCGGTACTTGAGTAATGTAGCAATATTGCATGGGTAGCTTTGGACATTGCTGCAGAATCACCTTTATTTTGTCGAATGCACAATCCATAAAAGCATTGAATTGTGTCAATTCTTGCTATTGTGAGCCTGCCTGTACCACCAAGACACTTGCCATCATCTAATTTTCTCCCTGATAGAAGTTAACATATTTGTGTCACATGCAATTTCAAAAAAAATGACATGATTATTCATTACAGTATTAAACATAATAAACTTATTTTTGGCATGACAAATTTTTTAAACTTCTTTAAATATAAATCAATAATGCTTAAAGTTGCAGTCAAGTCTTTAATTGTTTGCATTTTGATTAAATCAATATGGATGACAATTCCAATTTAAAATATGTAGAACAACATGCAATTGTATCACATGTGCAGAATGGACTTGACTGCCACTTTAAAGAAAACATTGGCAATATTGTCATTGTCAATATTGTCAATATTGTCATTGTCAATATTGACAATATTTTGTCATCAATATTGTCATTGCCAAGATAGTTACGTAATTTTTGTGAACAATTTTTAACTCTAAAAATGTTGTTTTACAATGTAATAATGCTGATTTATTGCTGAACAAATATTGTAACTTGTGAACACCCGGTATACTGGTAAATTAGTCACTCAAGTAGAAAGCATTTTATATAGACATTATATATTTTTCATATTCTTTGATATTCATTACACTGTATAGATACGTTGGTGCAAAATGTCTCTAAATTGATTTGTACATTGCAATATCTAATCTAGCCTCTCAAAATCCAGAATAAAGGACGTTAACTTTTGACATGCATGTTAAATGTTTATCCATTTTCTCTCATCCTCTCACATTTCAATTAAGAAACTGCAGAAAGTCACCTTTGAACTGCAACGCCTCTGTAATGATCTATTTTACTCTATGTAGCATAATCAAAGGCAATGGTGAGCATAAATGGGTAAAAGATCTAGAGCCCTAAATAGAATGGATTCTAAAAAAGTGCTAGCCTAAAACCACACTAAAAATATATACATATATACAACAGTTTCCCGCGACTGCTCAGAAATGCATGGTATGCATGGTATGTTTGTTAACCTCCAGTTGGCTTCAAGTAAAGTTATCTATAAAATAATTTGATATAGTTACCTTTATAATCTTTAACAAGTGATCGAAGATTAGAACCCATCCTTTTGGTAACATGTGATATGCAGTCGACTTTTGGAACATACACGGTGGGGCCATAGGGTTTCTCAACACAAACCTTACTATAGGAACTGCTGTCTCCATCGCCAATAAATGGAGTGTATCTTATATTGTGATTCTCTACTGATCGTGAGTACAGTCTAAGTACGCCAGAAGCTTCCATTGCCTGAAAAGTATTTGATTTGTTATGAAAGGACTATTTTCATAGTTTTTGTTATAAAAGCTCATATTTTACATTAAAAAATAATGAGTATAGTAAGATTGTTTATATTGTTTGGTTTACCTGAGCGCTTCCATCATGATTTGTCATACAATCTGGCTCGTGTTTGATGTACCAGTCCAAGAATTCTAACTTGGAAATGTCACACTGGGACAAGAACTTGTCATGAATACAACATCAACTATTTTGCCGGTATCTTCCGAGATGGCTGCTACAACCCCGTCCCTGGCAGACCATCCCCTGCTACTCCACGAGGCGTCAAAACTTGTAGCCATATCGACAAGTTTTTTATCAAGTTCTTCATCAGTACATTCAGGAATCTTGCCACAATCTCGCATTAATTGTTTGGCTTCTATGGCGGCATCTTTAATGCTGATTTTTTTTAAAACTTCCAGTTTCTCCCCCAACAATTTTGTGTGCTTATCCCACGTATAAACGGGTGAAGGAACATTTAGAATCGCAAAACATTTTTCTGCTGCAGCTCTCCCTTTGCCAATTGCTCGAAAAGCAACGACAGACGATACATTTATATTGTACTTGTGTCCCGTCCGTTCCGATGTTGGTGTTAAGCTTGGAAATCGTGTTCGATGAGACACACAAGCATAATTGGTGCAAGAATACAACCACATCGCCGCCAAGCCTTGTCTTGAGCCTCTCTTTTCTAAGAGCGTCAAAGGGCTGTGACAACCTTGCATACTGCCGCATTTTCGAGCAGTTCTTGTAAGCAAACAACGTTAATAATAAAGTTGCCAGTAACAAGCGATTCATACTCAGCGCCGCACTCGACTGCAGGTTCAGTATCAGTGAAATGTTCTGAACACTCCGAATCGGAATCAAGTTCGTCCGCTTTACGTTTAAGGAGACTGTCCTTCCCGGTCTCTATCTTTTTTCTGCTTCTAGACGCGGAGCATGTTAAATTCGGATTATCGTTGATGATCTTTTCACTCAGCAATCCAGGCCACTGTTTGTCTTGATTGAAGAAGGAACCTTTGTCGGTAGCTGCTAAAATTTTCTTATTTTCGGGTAACAATTTGGTCTTAAACTTAGGGTTCTTTCTCGATTTTGTTGTCTTACAAAACGAATTTGAATTTTGCCTCTTAGCTCTAGATTTATTGCATGGCATAACGGCGTTGTTGAGAATTGTTTGGAAAACCCGCCAAAAATATAGCGTGTTATACAAAATATAAACACGGCCATGAAATCGACAAGTCTGTCAATCAAATTAATTTGACTAACGCGGTTTCCCGCCACGGATGGTCAGCGTGTAAAACATTTTACCCCATAACTCAGAGAGTTTTTAAATTTTTCGCTTCAAAATTTGTCAAATGATAGTTGCAATAGTAAGATTTCAAAAACATCATTTTATTTATTTTTTCAATTTTTGAGCCGCAAAAGGTGTCCTGTAACCTTAAGACGTCCAATCCAGAAATTGTACCCATTAGAGCAATACAACGATGAGAATAAGAAGGGTGGTAAAGAGAAAAATTCGAAAGAAAACGAAACGTCCGCGATGAAGTGGTGATCAACAATGAAAGAGAAGATGCAAGACCGAAACGGGCAGCAGCTCGTAAAGCACAACGGAGAAGAAAAGGTTAATTAAGGATAAAAAAACTTTAAGTATAGATGAATTCGACTTTGACTTAAAGATTATGTATCGACTAACAGTTTATATTTTCGTTGCACGAGTCGACCATTTGGAACACACGGTTATATGGTCAACTGGGAAGTTTAAGGCATTTTGGTGTACCCGGAACTCGATACACGAGTTGATGTCTTTTGAGGGATTGTGTTGTTTTGTGTATTATTTGTATGTAAATAGAGATTGATTGTGTATGTCTGTGTAAATTGCCGTTTCCCGACCTGCACAGAGAATAAAGAAATATATAGTAAAGCGATTAAATTCCCGGTGAGGACAAAAGAATCGGAGGCGATCATGGTGTTAACACTTATTACATGGTAATACATGGATATAATATGAGAGAGAGTAATTACGTATTTTCATAGACGACATTTCGGACGATGTGACCTTCTTCATGTGAGACTTGAAGGACACATCGTCCGAAAAGTCGTCCATTTTGGACACATTAAATAAAGTTATCTCATTTCTCTAAATTCTCTTTTTCATATTACAGTACAGTACAGTTATGTTCCTCCTTGCATCGGCTTGGCCGACTCGGAGTCGAGCTTCGTCAGGTACGGGAAGTTGTGCCGTAGAAGCTCGGCGAATTTAGTTTTGTCTTGGGTGGACTTTTTAGCCTGTTGAATGTCCACTCCTATCATTTGACTGATCTTGATCCACGGATCTCGGTAATATGCTTTCTGTGGTTTTGCGAACATCATTTTCTTTGTGAGCAACGTGTTTTCGCCTCGGCAGATGTGCGCGATGTATTTGAGGTAATGAACCTTGATGAAGTCCTGTAGTGGGGGTGTTCGTGCAATGCGTTCGAGGTCGGCGTTGGTGTACTTAAATCTCATGAGCTGTTCGCCAGTTTCGGGGTTTTTCTTGCGGCTGAAACCTCCTGTGATCATCCGTCTGAGGCACCCATACCAGCAGGTCTCGAGCACATTGATCTCCTTAGCATTCGGGTACCAAGCCTGGGTAGCGTAAAGAAGCCTGGATCTCACACAGGCCTCAAGGAGCTTTCTACGAGTTCCAAGGTTTATGGCCGTGTCGGTGAGGCATTTTGAGAGCTCTGAGAATTTTGCGACCGCTCGTGAAGTCCGTAACTCCATAAAGCAGCAGTCTTCTCTGTTGGTAATCATATGACCCAGGTACACAAAATCCCGCACATTCTCCACCGGCTTGTCTGCGATAGAAAAATGTGTTGCCACTGTAGCAAGCTCTTCGTCGTGAAATACCTGGGTTTTCGTCTTCTTAAATGACACCGTTAGGCCGAATTTTTTACACGTTCGCTCGATAATTTCGAGCAACTTCCTTGCCTCATCGATAGTGCGACAGAAAAGTGCTAGATCGTCCGCATACAAGATCCATCGTATGATCTCGATACCTCTCATTTTGCCCCGACTCCGCTGATCTCTATTTGTACAGAGATGCGATTATCCAGTTATTTTGAGAACTTAACTGTCTTAAGGTAATCCTCAGTAATTCTTTCCGAAATGAAAATTTGCTGAAACTTCCGAGTCTTAAAGTTATTGACATACTTATATTAAAACCAAAAAAAATTTGTGGTCACCGACCTTGTTTAGAAGATATGGCATATCGCAGGTCACCTCTTACTCATTGTGACCAATTTACGAGTTGAGTAAAAACCTTTTTGTTGTCTTGAACCTTTTGACAAAGATATTTTTTTATTTTTCGCAACTAGTAATTTTATACAAGAAAACATGGTATAAAGCTAGGGAAAAAGAAACAGCTAACATGGTTTATTATGATAAAGAAAGGTCGTTTCCCATATTTTTTGACATATTTGAAGAAACATTCATCAAAAATGTAAAATATTGTAAGTTGTAGAAATGATTTTTCTCTAAGTTTCTGTTATAACACGTAAAAGTGGTAGAAGAAAAGAATTAGGGTTGACCCTAATTACTTAATTAGGGTCACCGACCTTCTTTAAGAACTATATGGCCAGGGGCGGATTAAGGACCCCTGGGGCAAATTTAGATTGTGCCAAACATCTGAAAGTTAGCAGGCTGCACCCCAGTCTCTGCGGTATTGCTTATCAGTTACTGATATAAATATTGACTGCTGCTCTGGGGTTTATTTTAACAAAATAATTGTGAAGTTAAATCCGCAGGTACACTGCTTTAGACAATAGGCATGTGTTACTGTTACTGATCTATATGATTCTGCAAAATATTTCTAGATTTTGAATTTTCAAATTTGAGCTGGGTCCAGTTGCCCATAGGTTAATCCGCCCCTGACTATGGCCTTATACCGGCATTATCAAGTAGTTTACAAACCTACTTGCACAGGGAGCCCTAGCTAGACTTGTGTAACCTTTCTCGGAAAATAATTGTTAGATTTGGCACTAAATTGTCCTAAAATGGTCGGAATTGTTTGAAAGTGTTGCATAATGGCCATAAAAACACTGATTGGATGTGCGCAGTAAATGTGCGCAATGCAAAACTGAGGAATCACCTTAACAGCTTTCATTGGATAAAGGCGCATGCATTAATCCGCATAATGGTGCATGCGCCTTTAAACAGTAAGCCATCGAACATTGTCTTGATAATGTTCGTTATACGGTAACAAAATCCAATGATTATTGCTTTTGGTCTATTCTTCCAAGATATTACTGTATAACACACTCCGCTTGAATCGCTTTAGATCTCAGCGCTTTTACCCGCGGTATTGGTGTGGAACTTCAAGTCCATTGTTTCTTTTCTTCTCACGGGGTATGGTTAGAGGATGCGCCTATATGCAAATTTTTATAGGAGCATGTGCCTCTAAACGAACATTTTGATTCCGAAGATTATGGGAAAATCTTGAATTTTCGACATGCGGTCCGGAAATATGAAAATCTCACAAACCTCCCTCGGCTTTCGCTGACATTTAATCACAATCACTTATATAATACATTTTAAACATAGCTTTTATATTTTTCCCTTTTATCTTTGATGATCACTATTTTCGAATTATTTTTGACAATAATACTAATTTATGTGTTATGCATAAAATTTAAAAACAAAATTCATTTTTTCGTAAATATACACGCCTCTTCACTGTTCAGTTTATACTATGTAGTCACAGTGGCGTATCTAAAGAGAAGCTTGTACAAAATGTGCTATTTTCAGACCGAAAATGTCAAAAACTATCGGGAAAATGGACCTTAAAGGTGCCGTATAGCAGCCTCGTACCCAGGCGCTTGTTTTGCTTTGCGCGACTTGCGGGGGCTGAGCGTGCTACGTTCTGCCCATGTGTGATATTTGAAACGTGCGGGACTCCATATGTCAACAAACTTTAATGAAATAGATTTACGACAGTTCGAAAGCGAACATTTGTCAAAGGTGGCGAAGGCGCGCCGGTATAGTTAAATATATTATCCACATTTAGAAACAGAACAGCTTCTTATAACACGCTTTTTAGGCGGAAAAGCTCAAGCGTGGAAAACCATAGGAAAACAAATTCGCAATACTTCATGTTCCATGTTTGTATAATGCAATGTAAACAAACGATGTAAACAGAAATTGTGGACATGCGCAGAACGGACTGGACGGCACCTTTAAGTTTTACGACGCGATCATCTAAAAGAAAGGTTGCTAAATAAACTAAATTTTAGCATAGGGATACTTCAGCCAAAATACAGTGTTCATATGAAAGATCTTACTGACGATAGTTTATTTCCAAAGTTTCAACATTCCTATCAAGTTAAGAAGATATAGGTAGTTGAAGTTGGAGAGTTTGTCCAATTTCGATGCCATATTTGTTTCTCGAATATGACGTCATTGAGTGATTCTATCTCGTATTATTCCTAAAAAGCTCCTCTACTTTCGGCCTGCAAGAGGAACTAAATAGTTTATTTCGACTAATTTTCGTCCAAAGAGCATTCACAACAGCTATCACCATCTGATCGCCATCAAAACAACTCCACTGCCGATAAAGAACCACTCAATGACGTCATATTTTCAAAACCAATATGGCGTCAAAATCCTCAAATTTAACTAACTAGCCATATCTTCTTTAAGTTCAACTTAAACTAGCCATATCTTCTTAACTAAATTGATAGGAATGCTGAAACTTTGGGAATAAACTAAAGTCAGTAAGATCTTTCATATCAACTACATTTGTATTTTGGCTGGAGAATTGCCTATCGTATCGGCTTATCGTTAATTGCCAAGCATGTTTTAGACTTCTAAAACACTTCAATACGTCTAATTGGATTGTGGTGACCACGTTAAAGTCGATCTTAATCAACAACTTCTATCTGTCTTTGAGTTGACCACGTCCTGAAGATGTGATGATCTGTGATTCTAGTGATGACACGTCATCACTTTTGCATAAAGAATTGTTTTGTTTGAAGGACGTCGTCATAACTGAGCGCGTCGTACAATCTTAAAGTCCCTAGCATAACCTCGGCGCCAGCTCAATCCTGAGAAACCCTTTTTTTAAATCCACCGAGTTATTACTTTTCTCTCCATGGTGATGCAGGATAAAATTACTTGTACCAGTTGTAAGACGTGCTATCTGAATATCAAGCACGCCTGCAGTACGTGTCGGAGTTTGTCCCCACTCAGTAAGGTTGCTCGAAACAGACATTTTCACCAAATTCATACATGCTGAGACAAGAAAACCTTGCAAGATATCAGAAAAGATCCTGTGACCATTCGTGGGCGCGAAAATGTTCGCTGATCATGTTCGCTGATCATGTTCGCTCGCGCCATCTCTCGCCGTAACGCGTGCGAATTGCCTACATACGCCATAAAAAGCGCTATATTTGGTAAATTTGGAAGCAATACTGTGACTCTTTTCCGTCATCTAAGAAACGACAAGTTCACCAACACACCAAACTTCCACAAAAGATAACCTATGCTGAACTTTTTGGAAATCAATAAATAGCGGAAGCAAACCCTGAACCCTTATACTAATACTAACCCTAATGTAGCTAGGCGTTTCGGGGAATAATAATATTATGCTAACTTTAACCATAATATTCATGCTAGCTACTAGTGCTAGTTTTAATTTATCTTATTTATTATTATAAATGAGGGAATCACTGAACGTGCACGATAAATAATCTTCCCAAATTTTATACACCGTATTCGAACATCTGCCTCAAGGCCAAATTTTGTTTATCAAACGAATTTTTTCTTACTTTAAAACTGGCTTTCTAGATTTTTTAATAATTTACCTATTTATTTTTTCATGTATGAAGGAAAAAATATTGGATCACCGTGCTTTCATATACGCGAGGTAATAGGACATTTTGAAGGGAATATGTACCACAGCAACTAACTGTATGTTACTGAAAGTACGGGAATTAGAAAGTAGAAATATCAATCTATCTGTTCAACCAGTTGTCTGGTAAGTGAAGCTCAAACATACAAAATCTAAGAATGTCAAACTGCCAAACACTTAATTGTGTTGTATATATATATACACTAATGTAGTGAATGTGAGAGTTTAAAAATGTCTCTGAGTCCCGGACAGGAATCGAGTGTCTCACCGGTAATCAGAAGGTTACAGAGCGTCTCACCTGTAATCAGAAGGTTACAGAGTGTCTCACCGGTAATCAGAAGGTTACAGAGTGTCTCACCGGTAATCAGAAGGTTACGAGTGTCTCACAGGTAATCAGAAGGTTACAGAGTGTCTCACAGGTAATCAGAAGGTTACAGAGTGTCTCACCGGTAATCAGAAGGTTACAGAGCGTCTCACAGGTAATCAGAAGGTTACAGAGCGTCTCACAGGTAATCAGAAGGTTACAGAGCGTCTCACCGGTAATCAGAAGGTTACAGAGCGTCTCACCGGTAATCAGAAGGTTACAGAGCGTCTCACCGGTAATCAGAAGGTTACAGAGCGTCTCACAGGTAATCAGAAGGTTACAGAGCGTCTCACCGGTAATCAGAAGGTTACAGAGTGTCTCACCGGTAATCAGAAGGTTACAGAGTGTCTCACCGGTAATCAGAATGTTACAGAGCGTCTCACCGGTAATCAGAAGGTTACAGAGTGTCTCACCTGTAATCAGAAGGTTACAGAGTGTCTCACAGGTAATCAGAAGGTTACAGAGTGTCTCACCGGTAATCAGAAGGTTACAGAGCGTCTCACCGGTAATCAGAAGGTTACAGAGCGTCTCACCGGTAATCAGAAGGTTACAGAGCGTCTCACAGGTAATCAGAAGGTTACAGAGCGTCTCACCGGTAATCAGAAGGTTACAGAGTGTCTCACAGGTAATCAGAAGGTTACAGAGCGTCTCACCGGTAATCAGAAGGTTACAGAGTGTCTCACCGGTAATCAGAAGGTTACAGAGTGTCTCACCTGTAATCAGAAGGTTACAGAGCGTCTCACTGGTAATCAGAAGGTTACAGAGTGTCTCACCGGTAATCAGAAGGTTACAGAGTGTCTCACCGGTAATCAGAAGGTTACAGAGTGTCTCACCGGTAATCAGAAGGTTACATTGTGTCTCACCTGTAATCAGAAGGTTACAGAGTGTCTCACAGGTAATCAGAAGGTTACAGAGTGTCTCACAGGTAATCAGAAGGTTACAGAGTGTCTCACAGGTAATCAGAAGGTTACAGAGTGTCTCACCGGTAATCAGAAGGTTACAGAGTGTCTCACCTGTAATCAGAAGGTTACAGAGTGTCTCACCGGTAATCAGAAGGTTACAGAGCGTCTCACAGGTAATCAGAAGGTTACAGAGTGTCTCACCGGTAATCAGAAGGTTACAGAGTGTCTCACAGGTAATCAGAAGGTTACAGAGTGTCTCACAGGTAATCAGAAGGTTACAGAGTGTCTCACAGGTAATCAGAAGGTTACAGAGTGTCTCACAGGTAATCAGAAGGTTACAGAGTGTCTAATCTGTAATCAGAAGGTTACAGAGTGTCTCACCGGTAATCAGAAGGTTACAGAGCGTCTCACCGGTAATCAGAAGGTTACAGAGTGTCTCACCGGTAATCAGAAGTTTACAGAGTGTCTCACAGGTAATCAGAAGGTTACAGAGCGTCTCACCGGTAATCAGAAGGTTACAGAGTGTCTCACCGGTAATCAGAAGGTTACAGAGTGTCTCACAGGTAATCAGAAGGTTACAGAGTGTCTCACAGGTAATCAGAAGGTTACAGAGTGTCTCACAGGTAATCAGAAGGTTACAGGTTCGATTCCTGTTTGGTAATCAGAAACATTTTTTGAGGATTTGAGCACGATGATCATGCATGTTGTATCGTCGTCCAACACTTAATTCTTTAAAAATCTGTTTCGAACCACCTTCTGTTCTTAGCCAAACATTCCAAAGATGACGTAAAAATATGTGAAACATGGCAGAATTACAAAATGAAGATTTCGTGAACTCTTTGGTCATCAGCGGTGAATTTACATATCTATGTGAAAATACCTCAGTGGTAATGCTATTATATACTACGGTTACAGTATCAGTCCTGATTAATACAGTGATTTTGATCCACTTTCTTCAAAAGCAGACCAGGATTCGTTTAGTTCAATAAAAATTGCCCTGGCTAAATGTTCTTCTGGTGAACCAATACGCTAAATAAGAAAAGAAAAATAATTTTAAGTAAACCATTTCTACTCTTTGCTCTCTCTATTTATAGTTTCGATGTATTAGGGATGAAAGTTTGTATGAACAATTTACGCTAATTTTTTGATGTTTTTTTCTTACTATTATTTACGATTTAGCTATGCATAGAAGGGGAGGGAAGAATAAGGAACTGCGCCCCCTGGGTAATAACGGATGTTCGTGATAGGGTATATCCACAAGCAATAAGTACGAGCACAAGACTTGCCTAGGCAACACAACACTTGCCTAGGCAGCACAACACTTGCCTTGGCAGCACAACACTTGCCTTGGCAGCACAACACTTGCCTAGGCAGCACAACACTTGCCTAGGAAGCACAACACTTGCCTTGGCAGCAGAACATTTGCCTTGGCAGCACAATACTTGCCCCAGCACAATACTTGCCCCAGCACAACACTTGCCTTGGCAGCACAACGTTTGCCTTGGCAGCACAACACAGTAACACTTGCCTTGGCAGCACAACATTTGCCTAGGCAGCACAACACTTGTCTAGGAAGCACAATACTTGCCCCAGCACAACACTTGCCTTGGCAGCACCCATTTGCCTTGGCAGCACAACACTTGCCTTGGCAGCACAACACTTGCCTTGGCAGCACAACACTTGCCTAGGAAGCACAACACTTGCCTTGGCAGCACAACACTTGCCTTGGCAGCACACCATTTGCCTTGGCAGCACAACACTTGCCTTGGCAGCACAACACTTGCCTAGGAAGCACAACACTTGCCTAGGAAGCACAACACTTGCCTTGGCAGCACAACACTTGCAATGACAGCACAACATTGCCTTGGCAGCACAACACTTGCCTTGGCAGCACAGCATTTGCGTTGGCAGCACAACACTTGCCTAGGCAGAAAAACACTTGCCTTGACAGCAGAGTATTTGCCTAGGTAGCAGGTAGCACAATACTTGCCTAGGCAGCACAACACTTGCCTTGGCAGCACAACACTTGCCTTGGCAGCACAGTATTTTCCTTGGAAATACAACATTTGCCTTGGCAGCACAACACTTGCTTAGGCAGCACAACACTTGCCTTGACAGTACAGTATTTGCCTTGGTAGCACAACACTTGCCTTGGCAGCACAGCATTTGCCTTGGCAGCACAGCATTTGCCTTGGCAGCACAACACTTGCTTTGGCAGCACAACACTTGCCTAAGCAGCACAGTATTTTCCTTGGCAGCACAACACTTGCCTTGGCAGCACAGTATTTGCCTTGGCAGCACAACATGCCTTGGCAGCACAACACTTGCCTAGGTAGCAGGCAGCACAACACTTGCACTTGTCACTAGCCTAGGCAGCACAATACTTGTCACTTGCCTTGGCAGCACAGTATTTGCCTTGGCAGCACAACACCTGCCTTGGCAGCACAACACTTGCCTAGGTAGCAGGCAGCACAACACTTGCACTTGTCACTTGCCTAGGCAGCACAACACTTGTCACTTGCCTAGGCAGCATAACAGTTGTTTATTGATTTACTTGATTTGTAGAAGAAAATCTAAAATATTTCAAGATAACGGTCAAGCTGTTAGAGCACAGAAGGCAGGAATAGAAGCATGCAGTCCCTAATAATTTTCATAGGGCAACGAAAGACTAAATATGTTAGATTTAAAGTCCCTATAAAACGAGTTTTTGAAATGTTCAATATGCATTTAGAACACATTGAACAGAATTCTTAAAAACGTTATTATACCATTGAAATAAGCTAGAAAAGAACGAACATTTCAGCGAAAAAGTGGTCACTTCCATGCTCGGCTAAATAGAGCTAAATTCGGACACAGTCTCTGTGACAAATTTTTTAATAAATTGGTTGATTGTGAGGGTTAAAAACGTCTTAATTGTTTTTTATTAGAAAATAACAAATATGAAAGTGTGGTAGGCACTTTTGCATCGTTACTGAATACGTTACGCCATTATATTACACCGTTAGGTTTGTTAGGGACTATAACTTTCATCATGGTCCTCAGGAAATGTTTGGGGGCCCCGTGTGGTTGACGCCCTTCCCAAGAGAAAATTCTGGGGACGCCCACGTTTCGATTGTGCGGGCTGTGAAGTTTGTCTGAAAACCTCACGTGTATAAATACACGCAGACCACTATCTCATTGAAAATCTTTTTATATTCTTTCTTTAATTACCTTATCAGGATGAACAGACAGTACAGCTCTTTTGTAGCATTTCTTCACCTAAAATTATGAATCATTGGTGATTATTCGTTGGCTCTCTCTTTTCCTACTAATGCATGCCTTGTTGTCAATCGAGATGGTCTCGTACAGTAGTTTTCTCGTACAGTAGTTCTCACAATAAAGTCTATTATTTTATATTCAGTAATTAGAGCTGCAGCTTAGATGCCGAAATATAATTTCATTGAAGCAGTGTCAAACCTATTAGCTACATTTAAAATTGATTAAAACTGTTCACCTGATAATTAGCACTTATATGAGCTACAGTAACTGCCGTTAAAACCGGACAACATATTGATCCGGTATGTTCGCTATATTTTTTACCTGATCAGCACTGACTAGTTCGTGCATTCCCACTTTTTTCCACCTTGTTTCTCCTTCCCATAGAACAGTGTCCAATGAACACAACAAAGCGCGAATGTTTCTTCTCTTTCCTTCACTCCAACTTCGCACCTTGGATAATTAAGAACAAATTCGAAACAATTTAAAACGTGGTTTGGTTGCAATTAAGTAGGCAAAAAACTACGGATCTATCTCTCTATATATACAGTATGCCTATATATATATATATATATATATATATATATATATATATATATATATATATATATATATATATATATATATATATATATATATATATATATATATATATATATATGTCTATGTCTATGTCTATGTCTATGTCTATGTCTATGTCTATGTCTATGTCTATGTCTATGTATGTATGTCCATGTCTATGTCTATGTGTACATGTATGTCTATGTCTATGTCTATGTCTATGTCTATGTCTATGTGTACATGTATGTTTATGTCTAACTGTACATGTATGTTTATGTCTATGTCTATGTCTACATGTATATCGTCTACATGTATGTCTATGCCTATGTATGTCTATGCCTATGTCTATGTATATATATGTCTGTAAGGCCAACACGTTTTCGCTATTTTAACGACGTTCCAATTCAGTTACAAATACATCCTGTACGTATATAACAGTCTGTTAATCAAGCTTTCGTTTGATATATAGCAGGAGCTCTAAAGGGCAGTAGTTCAAAAGATATCGTCGTCGGAAGACGTTATTAGCTTAAAATTCGTAAATCAAAGTTCGCGTCCGAATTCCAAGATGGCGTCCAAAATATTTTTAAAAAAATCAAATTCAAAAATTCAAAAATTCAAAAATTTGTTTCACTAATAACGTTTTGGTCATGGCTCTTTAGTATAGACAAAAGGTCGAAATATGGAGAGGACTGGGACAGAGTTTGCCTTAATTTTGATAATAGCGTAGCGTCTGGCTGCTATTAATAGCTCAAAATGCGAAGAATTAAGGAAATTACAAGAATTAAGGAAATTACAAGAATTAAGGAAATTACAAGAATTAAGGAAATTACAAGAATTAAGGGTAAAAGCGGACAAACATGCTCGACGGAGTGCTATTCTAACCAACCCCAAAACAACAAGAAAACTCGTTAGGCGGGTTTAGGGTAGGGTTACGGTTAGGATCTTTGTTGTTTTGGGGTTGGTTCCAGTCCTCTCTCCACATTTCGACCTAGACACACGACCATAACGTTTTAAATAGTGGTCCTACAAATATGTACGATATATCCAAAGAACGCTCTTGGAACGAGATTTAATTTAATATATAAAAGAAGTATCGTACATAAAGGAAAGGTTTTAATTTATGAATTTCGTAAATTCAAAATGGCGACGAAAATCCAATATGGCGTCTTGTTTTGTTGTGTGATTGTTTCAAGTGAGCTCTCTATATATATATATAGAGAGAGCTCACTGGATTGTTTCAGCTCAACGTTTTAAACAGCGCAGTCCTAAAAACGATATCTTAAAAGAAAACTCTTGTCACTGGCTTTAAAATAATGCATAATAATGCATATTATAAAAATTGTGAGCCTTCATTTTTAAATACTTGAGGTATAATGTCGTGCTACTGTATATACCAAATAAAAGCCCTTGCAACCATACAATTTGATGTACCAAGTCTTAACTTATTTTTCAGGTTATATATTTTTAACTACTTCTATGATAGCTCTTGTCAAGAGATTTATTTTAATATATAAATATATTTTTCTTCATAACATAGTTTCGAAAATTTTAAAAGGTTGGTGTACTGACGAAATAGGGATAGAATCATAGACGGATTTTCATATTTTTTACTGGGGTGGTGCCATAAATTTTAGGGGGGTGAGCAGGTGAGGTAACACAAAGCGTCACCAAACCAAGGTGAGGTCTAGACAGTTAGACTCTAGGGGTAGAGCCACGAGAAGGAGGCTAGAGAGTGGAAAACAAAGTACCCTTTTTTGAAGTTGTCAAATCAATGAATTTGGCATTTCCGTTGAGAGAGTTAAAATTAAATGAACCTGTAAAGTGTAAACCCAACACAAAATACGGGTTTAGTGGTTTACTTTTATAAAATCATTGTGTTGTACTGTTGTTTGAATCCGAGTACAATTTATGGCGCGCTACTCGAATACTAAAGGTTCAAAAGGTTTCTAAGATCAATAATCAAGTTTTCGTCCATTTTTTACTTTATCTTAAATGCAGTCTCAATTCTCAAAGCGTCTCTTGGTTATCAGCTATATTGTGAGGCGAGTACTAGTACAACATCATTCGATCCCGCATAAAAAGCTAGTAAAAATCTCTATTCAGAGGAGAAATTTCATGGCTACGAAAGGCTACGAAAAATCGAAAATATCTATTGGCAATTGAAATTCATAAATGTTACATGTGTTAAACGGCTTAAACCACGGGTTACGTCGAGGGTTACTTAAAACGCGCATGATTTTCATTGACCAAATGACCATAGGGCAAAGGTCGAAGTCTGCCTTGTGCGCATCTTCTTTGCGCATAACAACAACGTGTCGGAAATTGTCGGAAATCGCTCGGTTGCTATAATCCGCCATTACGAGAGGAGATCGTGTCGTTAAGAATTCTTTAATTTTCTCGTTTCTTTACGTTATATTTTGTGTTAAACTTTGTAAAGCAATACTTATTATCAACTTCAAAAGCAAAGGGCTATGCGAAGGATGATCTAAGCTGAGGTAATAGAGTTTTAAAGCTTTATATTGCTTCAATAAACCATGAGCGATTAGTTTCAGAGTGTTACGTTTATTTTTTATCAACAACACTCTGCACGTTCGAGTGGACTATTTAGTTATTATGCCGAAAATTGGGGGGGTTGAAATTTTTTTTTGGAGGGGTGAACAGTTTGTTTGGGGGGGTGAAAACTGATATTTGGGGGGGTGGCACCCCCCTGCACCCCCCCAGAAAATCCGTCTATGGATAGAATGTTAACGTTTCGGCACATAGAGGCCTTCGTTAGGTCTTAGGGAGTGGAACGAAGGGTCTTAGAGAGTGGAACTAAGGGTCTTAGAGGGTAGAACTAAGGGTCTTAGAGAGTGGAACTAAGGGTCTTAGAGGGTAGAACTAAGGGTCTTAGAGAGTGGAACTAAGGGTCTTAGAGAGTGGAACTAAGGGTCTTAGAGAGTGGAACTAAGAGTCTTAGAGGGTAGAACTAAGGGTCTTAGAGAGTGAAACTAAGGGTCTTAGAGAGTGGAACTAAGGGTCTTAGAGAGTGGAACGAAGGGTCTTAGAGGGTAGAACTAAGGGTCTTAGAGAGTGAAACTAAGGGTCTTAGAGAGTGGAACTAAGGGTTTTAGAGAGTGGAACTAAGGGTCTTAGAGAGTGGAACTAAGGGTCTTAGAGAGTGGAACGAAGGGTCTTAGAGAGTGGAACGAAGGGTCTTAGAGGGTAGAACTAAGGGTCTTAGAGAGTGGAACTAAGGGTCTTAGAGAGTGGAACTAAGGGTCTTAGAGAGTGGAACGAAGGGTCTTAGAGAGTGGAACGAAGGGTCTTAGAGAGTGGAACGAAGGGTCTTAGAGAGTGGAACTAAGGGTGTTAGAGAGTGGAACTAAGGGTGTTAGAGAGTGGAACTAAGGGTCTTAGAGAGTGGAACTAAGGGTCTTAGAGAGTGAAACTAAGGGTCTTAGAGAGTGGAACTAAGGGTGTTAGAGAGTGAAACTAAGGGTCTTAGAGAGTGGAACGAAGGGTCATAGAGTGGAACTAAGGGTTATAGAGTGGAACTAAGGGACTTTAGATCTCCTACACACTACTGTATGTCGGTAGTACACTAACCTAGCTTTCAACACTGCTTAATAATAATAACTTAAAAGCTTATCAAGATAACACTAAATATAAATATTACTAAAATAACCTTTGTGCATTACTGGAGGTCTATATATATATATATATATATTACCTTGGCTTTCACAGGGTCATCTTCCACTTCCACTTGCTTTCTTAAAGAATTCATTGTATTTGGCTCATTTCCAGCTGGGTTAAAGCCGTGAGAATGTAATATATCACTAAACTCGTCTGTCTTAACTTGTTGGTTTACTAGAATAAAAACAAGATAATAAAAAGTTAAACACAAACGTTGCAACCTTAATAGTATAGCTGCGTTACAAATTTAGATTAAAAGTTACTTTAGCATCCGGATTTCCAGATGAGTTTCGGTTTTAACCCGACTGTAAAAGCATTCTTTGTCCCTTGTTTCCAGTGTTTCCATAACTGTTGATTAAAATTCTCAACTCTGCAATTTCTAAATTTTTGAACTATTACATGGATGAATCCTAGTGATTTAAAACGTGTGTGGGTACCGTAACCCCTGTCTTATGGTAATCTTAATCCTGATCCTAACAACCCCCCCGCCGCCTAGAGTTTCATTCTAACTCTAAACTCCCTGGAGGAATTTTCGTGTAAGTTGGCGAGAGAAAACGTTTTTTGTTTTGTCTGAGTATGTAGAACCAAACGGTTCTAAACGTAAATTGGAATAAAGGCATCAGGAATAGTCATCGTTTGTATTAATAACATAACTCAATACTCTAATAACATAACTCAACCCCAGTCTTAGTGCTGACATACAGTAAGTTCTATATTATTGTCTTTATTCTAATCACTTTCAGCCTTATTATATAATACTTGACCTTGACCTGAACTAATAATCCACGCACTTTATGTAATATAATATTTTAGCATATACCAAAACAGTGGATATCCATTTTCGCGCGATCTGATTGGAAAGTGACACAAACAGTATACCAATAAGGTAAACAAAAAAAACCAAAAAAAAACAGAGTAGAAAATGACAAACACATGAAGACACAGACATAAAAGTGAACGAATAGTGGAACCACCATTATCAATTTGACTGTGATTATTAAAATTATTATTATTAAAGACATAGTTCTCGTGCATTTAACTTACCATAACTATCTTTTAAACCATGCGGTCCAAACACAGAACCAGCTGCGGGAGTATAACTTGGTGCGTAGTTTGGTTTTTGTGCAGGTTTTGTCTGAGCAGTTCTGCCCGTAGATGGTGAGCCATTTTGGACACCTTTTGTCGAAGTTTGCTGTGTTGGTGAACTTGTCGTTTTCGTAGATGACGAGAAAGGGTCACCATGCCCACTATCTTTTGTCGTAGCATTGCTTCCAAATTGACCAAATCCATTCTTAGAACGTAGACCTCCTAGATCTGCAAAGGGATCATTCGTACAATTTGGTGGATTCACAAAATCACTTTGATTTTTAGAAACATTCACTTGAGGTGTCAAAATAAACGCGTTGGTTGAAGAGCTGGAAGGAGCAGCAAAATCACCAAAAAGATCAACATCTTTTGCCTTTGGAGCGCCAAACGCATTAAATGAGTTAACAGCAGGTAAATTATCAGAGGGCTTGTTAAGGCCACCAAAGAAATCTTCGTCTGTTATTGATTGGTTACTTGGGGAATGAATCAAAATATCATCTGCACTTTTATTACGCTTCATCGCTGGAGCATTTTGAGCTTCGCGAAGAAACACGACATCTGAATCCTCCTTAGAATGTTCATTTGATAAATTTAAGAGATCAAAGTCGGCGTGAAGTTGTTCGTCACCTAAACTTGAATGTCTTGTTCCCTTTCTAGATTTCGGTGATGGTAAGTTGACCTCAGCGTCATTGGTTCGAATAGGCTCTTCAGTAATATCAAGACCAAGACCAAGTAGATCCTCTTCTCTACCAGCTTTCGTGGTTTCAACGTCAATCTTTTGTTTCTCTTCTTTAAGATTAAACAAATCAACACTTTCATCTTTCTCATTTCCTTGGATTTCACTTTCAGTAAAAAAGTCAATTGATGCTTCTTTTTTGTTCTCATGTACATCATCATCATGACCTGCAGGTCTGCTAGGATGTCGCAATGCTTCCCAATCATCATCTGAATCATCTTCACTCTCATTTTCGCCTCTTGGAGGCTCTTCCTCCCAATTAAGATTCGTAAAAAATGATCCAGTCTTATTCTCTTCAGTCGTCTTGTTTTCTACAGTGCGTTTATCAGATTTACCTCCACTATTTTGTTGGCCTAATTTTTCTTTTCTTGTTTTTCTATCGAGTTCAAACTGTTCCCTGTAGCACATTTCCCGATCGTCCCCTAACACTAAAGATAAATAAACAATTAATTATCTCGTGTGTATATAGAACACTAATTCGCATTTGTTACCCGAACAATGGCGCTTATATATTAGTTATAAGTGCCCTAACAAGAACAATAAGCAATCGCGTGAAATAGTGTCAATGAAATGATATAAACAGGCTGAAAAAATTGTTAAGCGCACAATGGAAAAAAATTTACTTCCTATATGGGTACACTGAGGATATGTACTGTAAAGCTAGTGTGAAGTGGGTACACTGAGGATACATACTGTAAATCTAGTGTGAAGTGGGTACACCGAGGATACATACTGTAAAGCTAGTGCAAAGAGGGTACACCGAGCATACGTACTGAAAGCTAGTGTGAAGTGGGTACACCGAGGATACGTACTGTAAAGCTAGTGTAAAGAGGGTACACTGAGGATACGCACTGTAAAGCTAGTGTGAAGTGGGTACACCGAGGATACGTACTGTAAAGCTAGTGTGAAGTAAGTACACCGAGGACACGTACTGTAAAGCGAAGTAGACATCGATACGTTGTTACTACATGAGAACAAGGTCATTTACGATAGATCAAGGAAGGAATAAATTGATCCAAATTTAACTAATTGATCATGCAACTTATGTCGCTGATTTTGATTGAATAAATACAGATTAATGATTTTTCTAGTTATGTTAAAAGTGATTTGGATATTTCCTAAATCACTCCCACAGTACTAGGTAGGGTGCTCTTTTAGAAATATTTTGAATAAACAAAGGAATGAAAGAACGAATTGGAACGACCGAACTGATGAATCTATAAATGATGTCTTTATTTTAGATAAGGTTGAATTTTCAATCCTGATCGAGTGTCATATTAATTTATCTTACTTGGAAATGAATCTATCAAATATTGTGGAGCAAGATTATTCGATATTTTAAACATCATTATAACTTTAATCATCATAGGATGGACGGATGGATGGACGGACGGACGGACGGACGCTGACATATGGATGCTGACATATGTGCTGCGAGCACGTATACCAGAATTAAATATGTTTACAGACACGGGATTTGATAAAATGTCAACAATGTAGCGTGTTATAGATAAAGGTGTCAAAACACGTACCAAAGTCTTCCTGACACTGAAGATATTCCTCGGAACTGGTAAACAGCAGCTGTCGTATTGCCTTTTCATTTTGGTTCGACTCCCACGCACACTTGACAGCACTACAATGATCTTCGTTAATATTAATGTCCAATGTTAGGTTAAAATTCTCAGCAAATCTATTCAAGTTACTGGTATCTACGATGTCAATGTCCTCTCTTAAAAAAAGCAGACAATCATAAAATGTGATAAAAAGCTGAACAATGTTCCCAGAAATACCAATAAATGTCATTGTTTAAGGTGTGGTAATAATATAATTAGGTCGCATACTGTCGGGAGAGAAAATAGAAGAAACTCATGACCGTGTCGTGTCTCTGTGACACACGTTGTTTTAGATAAATTCCTCTATGTTTATATGGCTCATAAACGTCGTAACTTATTACTACACCAATAAAGGTAAATAATAGTTATTTGTTGTCTATATAAGTCTACTGCAAATGCGAAAGATTGGCCTACGCCACTCGCTATAATTAACAATTATATCACGACCTCGGGTCGCCAACCAGCGAAGTGCAAAGCGTCTAATTCGCTCTTAGTTTTTATGATACAGTGCATGCACCATATACAAATAATACAATCTGATTGGTTCTTATGCTAGCAAGATATCAGCTCTTTTTTGCTAAATTGAACGATCAAGAAATTTTGAGTGTCTATATTATTATAAAACAAGTATACAATTCGTTCTCGTCGTATACAAGGTGAAGAAGCTAAGAGGTAAAACATTTACACGTTGTTGTCTCTCACTTAATACTTATAGTCTAACATGGTTTTCATTCATAATGCTTTATCAGTTAAAAAATCACTAGTGTAATGAACACCTGTTGTTATAGCTAAGTATTTAGCGCTTTCATTTTTACTTCATGGCAAAACATTGCCAACTTGACAATTCAGTTGGGATTCGTAAAGCCTTGAGATATTTTGTCTCTAAATATGGTAAATTTTGCACTTGGTTATGTAATTTTTGGTGACAACAGGGGGAGTTTTAATCAGGTTTTTCACTGCTATATACTTAAAGAAAACGTTGCCATCATGGTTTTCTCTACTAGCAGTATAGACCAGACCTCTTTCATTTCAGTCTAAATATTCTTTTATATTCTGGTCTCGTTACAAAGCAAAGATTCTTTGGAATTACAGACAAACGAACGAAGTTAGAAAGGCTAATTTAAATGCATATAAAAGAATATTTAATTTGGATGCCATTATGAAATAAAGAAATACCTAATGGTTTTCCGTGTTTGGATACTCTGATCCAAACACGCGGGATGTTGCGAGACTTGAGAAAAGCGTAAAAAAACACGAGCCGCTAGGCGAGTGTTTTTAGCTTTTCGAAAGTCGAGCAACATCCCAAGTGTTTGGATCAGAGTGACGACAGCAGACAGCCAAAAATAAGTTTGAAGTGGTGAAAACATCAGGAAAAAATGCTAATAGAAAGATGAAAAAGATATTTCCAGATGGATTTAATCGCGAAAATATGCCGTTTAACTTTATGTTGGATTGCTGCAGATGTAAAGTGATGTTGTGAGTTTGCCTAGCCTTCATATTCTACAACACAGAATCTTTTTTGTGGTTTTATCTCACTGTCGAAGTGTTGTTTGGTGATTTTTTCTTGGCTATACAAGAACAAAATGAATGGTTTCTTCGTGAATATCCTGCCCGACGAGAGGTAAAATAAACATTTTACACCTTTTCCATGTTCTCTTTGTGGACTATAGCTATAAAAGTGTTCTGTTTTGGGGTTTTATTGAAACTTCCAATAAGGTAAACGTCGCTCTTATAAATTATACGGGGATTTACCGTTCGCTTTAGCGTTGCTTTGTCCACTTTAAATACTTATAATTTCGGCCTATTTTTTCAAAATATTGTGAAAATTAACAGGGAAGATTGCTATATTTTATTTGTGGTTTTCTCTCACTGTCGAGTGTTATTCGGTGATATTTTGTTGGCTACAAGAACAAAATGAATGGTTTCTTCGTGAATATCCTGCCCGACGAGAGGTAAACTGATAAGCATTTTACACCTTTTCCATATTCTCTTGGTGGACTATATCTACAAAAGTGTTGTCTTTTTGGGTTTTATTGAAACTTTCAATAAGATAAACGTCGCCCTCACAAATTATACGGAAATTATCGTTCGCTTTAGCGTTGCTTTGTCCACTTTAAATACTTATAATTTCGGCCTATTTTAGTGCAAAATCTTGTGAAAATTAACAGGGAAGATTGCTATATTTTATTTATAGTCATTGTGCATATGTATAGAATGTTAATAAATGTTTAAAAACGATGATGGGCCGGCATGATTTGCTTTTTGTTTGTACTGATCGACCTCAAAATTTCCGTGTTTGGATACTCTTATCCAAACACGGGTATTGACCAATCAGAGCGCTTGTTGTGTGCATGTTATTTTATAAAGGTCAATACGAGTTGATATCCTAGCTATCCTAACTAGTTAGCAATTCGAGCGATCATTAACCAAAAAACTACGTTTACGAGAAACTTACTTAATAAACACCATCTTTTTGGCTGTTTTGCCAACAAAACCACTGTGAAACTGAAGTTGAAACATTGGAATAGAGGTGAGTTTTCCTTGAACCTTTCCACCAAGGGTTGATCTACCATGGTAAACACAAATAGTCACATCTCCTTGTATTTCAATACGTAAATCAAAAACGATTTGTTGATCGGTAATTGTAAATTCTCTATAAAACGAGAACAACATATTTAAGGATTAAACTGGCGCTGTAAAGGGTTAATAAGAATAAATATGAAACCTGCTAAGTTCTCAAAAGAACTGGATATAATATGGACGATGTGTCCTTCATTAGGTCAGATGGAGAATGAGAGGAACGCGTGCGAGATATATATATATATATATATATATATATATATATATATATATATATATATATATATATATATATATATATATATATATATATATATATATATATATATATATATATATATAATATATATATATATATATATATATATATATATATATATATATATATATATATATATATATATATATATATATATATATATATATAGTGTGGGTGACGTAATGATGTCAAAAATAAAAAATAAAAATAGAATTAGTCAGCACAGCAGAAATAAAGCACAATTTTTAAACGAGTAGCCGACACATCACGTGAAAATGAGGGTGTGAAGAAAAATGAGGTGTGACGATGGAAAGAATTAAAAAGGGTGGTGTAGAGCACTGGATAGATCTTACGTTTTGAGCGAAGTCCGGACTTCGGGCAACCCCGTACCCAGGCTCTTCGCTCTCGCCCTCGCGAACTAGTCGAGCGAAGAGCCTGGGTACGAGGTGTATTTCGTGAGGTAAATCGTAAGTGAAAGTTCGCGAAAGAGTAAAACATCAGACTGACAGAACGTTAGACCTTCGACCTTGTACCCAGGGCATTTTGCCTCCACCGTGGAAGGTCGGCGAAAATGCATGAAACCCAGAATTTCTGGGTGTTTTGATATGATAATTTAGGTCATTTGTCTTTGTTTATTCTGTTGATGTGATAATGATGAGAAATATGCAACGCTCTGTAGACTTTTTCATGTAAAGCATTCATCCTAAAAGCAACTAATTCATAATACATCCATGATTATCTCATATAAATACCATAGATGAAAAAGTATATATCGAATGCAGTTCTTGACAATTAACCAAAGACCTTATATTATTTCTTATTTGTGGTAAAATTTAAAGGCGAGAAAATTTCTTAACATGTGGATTTAGATGAACAAATTATACTCTACCTGAATTAATTGAGTTTTAGAACTGGCCAATAAGATCGACCAGCCGATCCCAGGGCCATTTTCGCCTTCCACCGTGGAGGCAAAATGCCCTGGGTACGAGGTTGGTTAGACCTTCTATTCACTATGTAGGCAGAGCACCAACTATTTAATATAACTAACAGGTTTTTTTTAGGTTGACACTTGACAAACACACTACTCATATTAAATCAAACCAAAGTAAATAAACATCATAAACTCACCTCAATTTCTCAATTTCACGAGCAGTTGTGAGAACTCTTTTATCGCCATTGTAAACTTCAATAAACGGTCTACATCCCTTTCTACAAATGAAATAGAAATGTTATATCTGCATTCTTTTCCTAGCAGCATTAAAGTGCCTATCTCACGTTTGGGGATTTTACATATTCGTAATATTTTGGTCTTCCTGAGCAAAATCATAATATATCTTGTCACCAGAAAGTTTCATCTTCGTGGACTTTTTTGCTGTTAAAGTTATCGGATGTGATGTGACAAGAGGCATTTTTGTGGCAAGTAACAAAAGAAAACTGGTTTGGAATGCCTCTTGTGACATTACATCCGGTAACTTTGACAGTGAAAAACTCCATGAGGATGAAATTTTCTGCTGATAATATATATTATGATTTTGCTCAGGAAAACCCAAATATTACGAATATGAAAATCCCCAAACGTGAGATAGGCACTTTAAATACTCTAACATCAGACTCTCATGGTCTAAGATTAACAGTTCTTTTAAATCTTTAAGCTGTGCCATCATTGTTATAGAGACCAAGGCACAACTGATCAAACGTTGATTAACTTAATATTGGTTTACAGAATTCGAATACGAATTGTGAGTTCAAAGAAAGTTGGGATTTTGTTTTCAATTAGAAAGGTTTTATCGTGGGAAGTTCATAAATTAGTCAGATCAAATGGCGGATAAACCCTAGGTGCTTGGGATATAGCAAGGTCTTCATTGCAGCTTTGAACTGTTCTATGGACAGCGTGAGCTTCATAGAACGCCTCGTTATTACGAGGGAATTTAGCCCAAATGCCTGGTTATTACGAGCTATTTAGCCCAACTTTGAAATGATGAACTAACGTAGAGGAAGGCGGGGAATATGGAAATGATGAGAATTAATAAAAATAAAAGGTGGGACACATGAAATCTGGGTTGGGTTAGCAAAGGTAGCACTCAAGTTCCTCTCCAAGTTTATGTAAATATTATAGTAACGTTTCTTGGTTATTTTACATATTATTTAAACTAATGAAATGCTATACGTTTCTTTAAAAGTAATAATAAAAACGTTTCCTTCCATAACTAACCTGGCTTTATTAAAAAGAGGAACAGGTTCCATTACCACTGATTTTATGGTAAGATAACATTTATGAGGTTTCGCATCAGGATCATTCATTAGTTCAGTGACGTAATTGAAGTAGCTGGAAAAAAGTGTATCACACGTTAACTTTTGAAGAGATTTCAAAACTTCAGAAAAAAATGGAAATGCCGCCACCTGATATGTTCGATACATTTTTATCCATAAAATGCAAACCCATAAAATGCAAGTACTTCGTGACAACAGACGTGTTAATCCGGCCCAGTGGTCACCACGCATGTCTATGAGCTGGGAGACCCGGGTTCAAATCCTGGGTTGGACCAGGTCCACCACTCAGGGTCTTAAAAATAATTGAGGAGAAAGTGCTGTCTTTGCAACAACACCAGCAAATGGTAAGACTTTCGGTTCTTCTCGGAAAACGACCTTAAATCGTAGGTCCTCGGAATCCCCATCAGTTGGTCTCTGGCTCGGATAAATAGGGCAACCTTATCCTGCGTGATCGACTGTAAATAAATCATACTCATTGTGTGCCACAAGGGGGCCGTTACATGTGGCTAAAAAGAGACACGTATATTCCCCCTGCATATTGTGTGTGTGTTGGCGGGGGGAGGGTGACCCCAAACAATTTCTAAAAACATATAATTCGGGCTAAAATGGACAGTAAAAATTTTAAACTCGGCCAAAATAAGGCCATAGGAAAAAGCTATGGCCTTATTTTTGTTTTTTACTTACATCTGGAATAACGTATTTTCAACAAATAAAGTAATTATTTCAGTAGCATGACTCAGCGTTAACAATCGTATTAAAAATGTTTCAAGATATGGTACTTACTGTTTCTGTGAAGGATTTGGAACAATCTTTGTTGACATATTTTGACGACGAACGTTAAACATCTCAAAAGCGCATTCCGGGGACATGAAGAGATGACAAAATAAGAATAGCGATGTCACCAGTAATCCAGAAGTCAATTTTCCATCCTGTTAAAATAAATTATTTCTATGATAATAGAGATTATGAAAGCGCGGCTGCCAGCGTTAACGAAGGCGAGGGATGAAACGATCAGTAAATAATCAAAATAGTCGCAAAGTCAATAATCTTTACAGTGTGGTGTTTCAATTCTATTTATGGAAAATTCCGATAAATTAAGGAAGAAAATGAAGTAAATTAAAGAAGAAAATGAGTTAAGGCCCGTTTACACAGGCGATTTTTGCTGCGATGTTTCTTACCCTGACGTATGCGATATAGTGGATGACTCACTAAAGTATTGAACGTCATATAGATCTACACAAATGGTTCAATATATTCGTAAGACAATCCATTCGATCGCATGTGTTAAAAAGAGAAAAATCGCAGCAAAAATCACCTGTGTAAACGGGCCTTTAAATTAAGGGGGAAATGAGGCAAATTAAGGAAAAATGGTGAATTAAGGTCCAGCAATTTGTGGCATACTGTTGACCTAAATGAAACTTACCTGACATTGCATGACAACAACATTCTTCTTATCAGTTTTAAGCCAAGCTACAATCTTCCTACAGATCACAAATATCTTCTCCAACGGTGGTGCTCTTTTATGGGACCATTCACAGTCAAACACCTATACCCCACAAAGGAACAGAAATAGTAAATAGAGAGATTCTAGCATTGGACGGTGACGTTAATGAAACAATGTCAATCTTAAAGTATAACGGTAATACATTGCGCGCTCACAATCTCGCTCATGGCCGCTATTTTTCGGGTCACGAAATTCGTTTGTTGTTTATATCCTCAATATCTCGGCAATCATCTCCTTTTCTTGAACCAAGACATACCTGATTTAATATTATGTGATTTTGTCCAAAACTCGGCTCAGTTTATTTTATAGGCAAGTGCTTTCCCAACTTCTCGAGTGTTTTTATTACTTCACGAGGGTTTCGATCACGTTATATAGACCCAAGCAAACGTATGTTATTATTTTTATAAAATAATTCAGAAACAATTTCTTATACTTTGGATAATTACGATGTATAACGCTTTTGATTTTGATTTAAAGCAAATTCTCATTAGCTCCTGACGTCATTCCGGTCTCCGTAGCCTGATCGAGAGTAAACATTATTTTATAAAGAGTAATAGAAATATTTAAAAGAATTCGAAATCACCGTAGAAACACTCGCCCTCGGGCTCGTATTCCCACTTCTATTTCTCGTTCTTCCAAACTTCCACTCGTGATTCTATATCTGTTATTATAATTATTGAAAACACAGAACACGTTTTCTATTTCTTAAACTTTACACAGAACAACATTCCTTTAACACGTGCAAATGCAACTTATAATTTCACACCTACCTTGCCTTTTAACTTTGATGGACGTTGAGATAAATTAACAACAGCAAAACGAGAAGGATGTTTCGTGTCCAAAAATATCTGCACATCATCAACACTGTTTTTATACGTTGACTCAATTCCTTCTCCTGGTATTGGCATGACTACACAATGAAAAAGAACACCACAAGTTCACATCGGCGAAAGGGCGAAATTTTATGGAGATGCGGGACAGTACCAATTTCTCGAACAACGGGGGGTGACTAAAGAGGAAATGCACCGTAAAATGTACAAATATTTAGAGGCTTTCTTCGATAATAACCTGGTATTGTCGAGCCATTTCAGGCAATTATTAAAAGTAAATGAAATGTAATATATCTTGTCGTTCGAAAATTTCATCTTCATGCCTTTTTCCTTGCTAAAGTTGATTTACTATTCACAGGAAATGATGTCAAAGCAGGTACACGGGAAGTCAATCATACTAATTCAACAGTGAAATACAAAGAAAGTTTGGTTCTGAACTTTAAACACACCTGTTTAGACAAAATTCGCTCAATTCCCAAACTTTCTTTGTATTTCACTGCTGAATCACTGTGCAATGTTTTTGCGTGTCCCTGCTTTGACGTCATTTCCTGTGGATAGTAAATCAACTTTAGCAGGGGTAAAAGGTATGAAGATGAACAAACCTTGTATAGGCACTTTAAACATATTGTAGTTGACTTCGTTAAAAGTTTAATAAACAATCATTCATTTATTTAAAATATTTCTGGAAGATCACCCTACCTAGTACTCTAGAAGTAATGTAAGAAATATCCAAATCACTTTTAACGTAACTAGAAAAATAATTAAACACACGATGTCGTTAATCAAGATCAGCAATGTTGCTTGATGGGTCAAACATCAGAAAATTAGAAATATGCATACATTAAAAATTAATCGACATACAGAACAGAAAAAGATGGCGACTTTTAAAGTGCCTGTGCGACGAAATATCACATTACGTTTCCTGGCATTTTTTGTTACAGAACATCATTTTACGTTAATAAATGTTCACATTTGCCAAAAAAATGAACAACGAACCTATCACAAGAAATTTAACCTCCAAAGTCTCCCAAATTTTGTCCGCCATTGCTCAAAACTTGTTCCAGACGAGCCCGCGATTCCACAGCAGAGTATGTGATTGTGACGTCAGAGACTCAACAATTATACGACAAGTTACAATAGAAAGTTTCCCCCAAGTAGCTTTATATTCATACACAACTAGCCACGTGTTGAGTCTTTGACGTCGCTTCCTTTAATCGCAACCTAAGCGTCCGGAACATGTTCGAGTAATGGCGGCCGTATAATCTCGTATAAAAACAGTCTGAAAAGGCGACTTCCCATGCTCGCAATTGCTTGAAATTTGGCAAGTTAAGTAAGAACACCATGCTTTTAACAAATATGTAAAAATTCGGGATACCAAAAATTTGATCACAGGGGCACTTTAAGCGATATTATGTTAAGATCGCAGCGCTTGGCATCAATGGTAGTGTTTAGATGTTGCTCAAACTTAATTCTCGTCGCTTTATGTTTCAGACTGATAGTGTGGTGGGGAAAGAAAGCGCGCATAAGATCAGCCCAGGTGGGTGTCGGGTAATAATTCAATGTAAGAATAATTGACATAATTTAGAATAATTAAAGACAATGAGTAATTGAAACAATATAGGAAATTGTCATGAATAATACACACGTTTGTTGTTTATGTAATTTGATAATGGGTACGGCCCGCTTATAAAGTTATAAGATACTATGTAATATGTAGTTGATATTGTTATTCGGGGTGATAAGATGTGAATGTGTCACGACTCGATATTGTATAGAATAAAAGATAGATACAGTTCCTTTGGATGTGATCGTGCACATTGTGACTATTGAACCTAAGTCAAGTGGAAATACGTTTCTACAACAGTGGGGTCCATATTACTGCGACCAAGATGACCGCCAAATCTGTGTTTTGTTTTGTTTTGTTTTGTTTTGTTTTGTTAAATAGTAACAATGTTTCACAAGATAATCGCGTGAAACTTCGTGTAGTTTAGTTACATTTGTGTATACCTTTTTACACTTCTGCTTATTTAAATCTACCAACTGCGTTCACGTTTAAGAAATAGAAAACATTTTCCGTGTTTACTGTTTACATACAGTTATAGAAACACGAGTGGAAGTTTGGGAGAACGAGAAATTAGTCGAGTTATCAAACACGGCTTTCAGCCAATCAGCGCGTGCGTTTTTAATTTGTTATTTTATAACAACCTTCAGCTGTTATTTGAACCAATTAAAGTTCACAAGAAAATACCACGATCCGCATCAACTTACCCAGCAACTGACTGCACCATCTTGCTAGACATGTCTTTAATATTTGAGAAGAAGTTCCCTGCACCTTTTACAACCCCACCAAACATCGCATTTCCACCAACAGCTTGATCTAAAAATTCAAACAGTCAAGTTCAGAATAATCTCATCATGCACCTAAGAAAGCCTCAAAGCCCTATAAAAATATCGGAGCTGTTATACAGTAAATGTGGAAAACGTAATATATTTTTGACGGAGATAAATAAGACGAAGATAATTGTAACAATCAAGAGGTTACGGATTTGATTTCCACGAAGTATACTGGGAGTACCAATAAAGCTTTAATAGTACTTCAATTGACGAAAAAGATAGCGGTTGTACATTTAACCGCAATGCTTTGCGAACTTAAATATAATTACAGCTACAGTCGGTGGTCAGCATGACCTGTCAGACGTGAATTCAGGCGGTCAGATCAACAATTTGGATGGTCAATTATTTTTTTCTTTAATTTGTACATTATTGTTTAAAACAAAAATCTTTTTTCCTTCTATAACTTTGTATCAGTACACAAGGCCATGAACGTTCGATCGTCACTTCTACTGCCGCCATTTTAACAGCAACTTCCATCCCAGGGCTTTTGTTTTGAAATCAACCCCTTTTGCGACAACTTTGCCTCAAATAAAATATAATTCTCAAGTTCTTATTTCCTTGTTTAACCAATAATACTAAGTGGCCTTTTGAAACATTTTCAAGGCGCCACCTGTTAAAGCCATTTGCTGTCTTTAGTGTGTACATTAATGATATAAACAACGTTTATAAGGTAAAATAAAATGAGTTTACTGGTAGAAATAAATTGACCACAATAATTTGACTGGTCATGCTGACCTGCCGTAACTGATTTCTGGAGATCAAATCATGAAAATCAGCGGTCAGTGGCCGACCCGCGAAATAACGGGAGGTCAGCGGCACTAGAGGCAATCCACCGAGGGTCTTTCACCGAGTGGGGACTAGGACTAGTTACTATATTACCAACTGTTTTTGACTGTTTTTAACTGTTTTTAGGAGTACATGATTAAAGACCAATCTATTTCGATATGGTAATTCCATAGATAAAATAAAGGTTTAATTTCCCGGAAAGATGGAAACTTTGAAAGCACAAGTGGACTTAAATCTTAAATGAATTTATTTTATTGGATTTAAGATATAGCATCAGTCGCGAAGAAAAACAAATAAAGGTACAGATTGAAAAACAAGTCTACTGAAACGGAAAAAACTGACAACGAATTTCATTGAAAGAAGACATCGTACTACCAAAGCTTGTACAAACATTTCCCGCGCTTATAGCGCTCATCCAATCACACGCAAGTAATATTGCCCACAATTAAGGCTGTTTTCCAGTGCTGCGTGAATAGTTAAACCATGTTCAACTTTCTACGTACGCATACATACGCGTGGAAAAATGCAGAAATGCAAAGCAGCCTTTAAAGGACATTGGCAACATAAATCATAATCCTATCATCCTCTGTGCATCTTGTTGTAATACTTTGACTAATTAACTGAAGTTGGTGACGTCACACCTAGCCGAGTTTCCGCGAAATGCTTTTTAAAATGGTGTGGTTCAATTAAAAAAGGAAGACATTCATAAAAATCGAGTTTCAAACTTATAAAGACACGAGGATGGCTAGATAAAAAGTTCGCTTTACCCTGGTTGTGACGTCACACGCATATCGAAAATACATCCAAGATGGCGGACAATGATTCAGGTTAGCAACTTTGACAGTGCAATTAATACGCTTTATGAACATTTTTACAACCTTAAACTACTATATTCCGGCTATTTAAGTCCGGTACTTTGATCAAAAAGCCAAGGAACTTATTTTTTATGGCCAATGTCCTTTAAGAAAGAAACCTTACTTAGCCAATCAAAACGCAGTAATTTTGCCTTCGGTTATCAATATAATTATATACTAAGCTAAGCTTATATACTAAGCTAAACAATTTCTAGGAAAAGTGTTGGTCCTTTTAAAGGGACACTCCGGCCCAAATACAAATGTAGTTCATATGAAAGATCTTACTGACTTTAGATTATTTCCAAAGTGTCAGCATTCCTATCAATTTAGTTAAGAAGATGTGGCTAGTTGAAGTTGGAGAGTTTGTCCAATTTCGACGCCATTTTGTTTCTCAAATATGACGTCACTGAGTGACGTGGATCTCGTATTATGCCTAAGAAGCTCCTCTACTTTCCTGCATGATGAACTAAATAGTTTATTTCGACTAATTTTCGTCCAAAGACCATTCACAATAACTATCACTATGTGATCGCCATCGAAACAACTCCACTGACGATAAAGAATCACTCAATGACGTCATATTTTCAAAACCAATATGGCGTCAAAATCCACAAATTTTCAACTTCAACTAGCAATATCTTCTCAACTAAATTGATAGGAATGCTGAAACTTTGGAAATAAACTAAAGTCAGTAAGATCTTTCATATGAACTGCATTTGTATTTGGGCCGGAGTGTCCCTTTAATACCTTGTGTATCTTGAGAGACGCCGGTAGAAACCATGGATTCTTCCCCTTGAAACTAGAGAAAGGACAAATAATCACTGCTTAACTTCAAATACACAATAGACTTTTACATAAAAATTACAGCACGGGTTAAGCTGGTGCGGTTAAACGAAAACAAACTCCGAAAAACATTTAAATGGCTGCTGGTAAAATAAAACTCAGTGTCCGAAACAATGAACGAACAAGACACAGTGCTAAAGTACGGTGCCCTGTGGCGTTCGTTAAAAATGTCGCGTCAAAAATATCGCTTACTATTGATTCCTCACGAACGAACGAAATAACGAACGAAATCACGAACGAACGAACGAACGAACGAACGAACGAACGAACGAACGAACGAACGAACGAACGAACGAACGAACGAACGAACGAACGAACGAACGAACGAACGAACGAAACCACACAGAGAATATAAAGCGCTGCTAAAGTGCACCGCAATAACAACGTATCTCCTTAATAGTACTTTGTTGCAGAATCCCGAATGTAGCACCCGCCGAAAATAGTGTCCACCAAAAGTAATGGCAGATTTGTGATGTTTCTAAAAATTCACGAAAGTAGCGGCCCCTTTAACAATTGTTAAAATTACTTAAAACGATTGATGATGATGCAATGCTTAAAGCTTTCACGAGAATGGGTATTAGTTTTCTTCTAATGTTTTTAGTTTTAGAGAAATTTGCCTTTGTTTATCGTATTTCTGGTCAATAGTGAAAGTCCATTTTTGTTTTGATTGCGGGGAATGCGGCCGCTCCCATTAATTTTTGGACGTCATTGAGTGATACAAATATTATATAGCATGAATGGGAAAACTTTAAAATAGAATAAAAGCATGCTCTTGTCAATTGTCATGCTATTGTTAAAGATTTCTTTGTATAGTGTTTCTATCACTAAATGACGTCTAACAATTAATAGGAGCGGCTTTCAATTGTCCAAAAATACCATAAACAATGCCAAATTTGTCTAAATCTAAAAAGACTATAAACTTGATATATTCTACTGGAGAAAAAACAGTACAACTGTTGGGGAAAGTCGATGCAATGTATATACGATATACCAGCAGTGAAGAAGAACAGTGAAAATAGTTTGTATCAAACTTACAATGGACCCTTTTAGTTCAACATATTTGCATAAAGCTATTGCTTCAATATCGGTAACAATTTCAGATATATCTGGACGTTTCGTGGGATCAACTTGTAACATTTTATCTAAAAACAAGATAAAATACGCCAACATTAAAAACATATAATAAAAACTGACTGCCAGGTCACGAATGTTTTAAAAAATATACAGTCAAACGTCATCTAAAACGGGACCACCGTCCGTAGATGAAAGTAGAGATAAGGGGATGAAAGTAGAGATAAGGGGATGAAAGTAGAGATAAGGGGATGAAAGTAGAGATAAGGGGATGAAAGTAGAGATAAGGGGATGAAAGTAGAGATAAGGGGATGAAAGTAGAGATAAGGGGATGAAAGTAGAGATAAAGATAAGGGGATGAAAGTAGAGATAAGGGGATGAAAGTAGAGATAAGGGGATGAAAGTAGAGATAAGGGGATGAAAGTAGAGATAAGGGGATGAAAGTAGAGATAAGGGGATGAAAGTAGAGATTAGGGGATGAAAGTAGAGATAAGGGGATGAAAGTATAGATAAGGGGATGAAAGTAGAGATAAGGGGATGAAAGTAGAGATAAGGGGATGAAAGTAGAGATAAGGGGATGAAAGTAGAGATAAGGGGATGAAAGTAGAGATAAGGGGATGAAAGTAGAGATAAGGGGATGAAAGTAGAGATAAGGGGATGAAAGTAGAGATAAGGGGATGAAAGTAGAGATAAGGGGATGAAAGTAGAGATAAGGGGATGAAAGTAGAGATAAGGGGATGAAAGTAGAGATAAGGGGATGAAAGTAGAGATAAGGGGATGAAAGTAGAGATAAGGGGATGAAAGTAGAGATTAGGGGATGAAAGTAGAGATAAGGGGATGAAAGTAGAGATAAGGGGATGAAAGTAGAGATAAGGGGATGAAAGTAGAGATAAGGGGATGAAAGTAGAGATAAGGGGATGAAAGTAGAGATAAGGGGATGAAAGTAGAGATAAGGGGATGAAAGTAGAGATAAGGGGATGAAAGTAGAGATTAGGGGATGAAAGTAGAGATAAGGGGATGAAAGTATAGATAAGGGGATGAAAGTAGAGATAAGGGGATGAAAGTAGAGATAAGGGGATGAAAGTAGAGATAAGGGGATGAAAGTAGAGATTAGGGGATGAAAGTAGAGATAAGGGGATGAAAGTATAGATAAGGGGATGAAAGTAGAGATTAGGGGATGAAAGTAGAGATAAGGGGATGAAAGTAGAGATAAGGGGATGAAAGTAGAGATTAGGGGATGAAAGTAGAGATAAGGGGATGAAAGTAGAGATAAGGGGATGAAAGTAGAGATTAGGGGATGAAAGTAGAGATAAGGGGATGAAAGTAGAGATAAGGGGATGAAAGTAGAGATTAGGGGATGAAAGTAGAGATAAGGGGATGAAAGTAGAGATAAGGGGATGAAAGTAGAGATTAGGGGATGAAAGAGGATGAAAGTAGAGATAAGGGGATGAAAGTAGAGATAAGGGGATGAAAGTAGAGATAAGGGGATGAATGTAGAGATAAGGGGATCAAAGTAGAGATAAGGGGATGAAAGTTGAGATAAGGGGATGAATGTAGAGATAAGGGGATCAAAGTAGAGATAAGGGGATCAAAGTAGAGATTAGGGGATGAAAGTAGAGATAAGGGGATGAAAGTAGAGATAAGGAGATGAAAGTAGAGATAAGGAGATGAAAGTAGAGATAAGGAGATGAAAGTAGAGATAAGGGATGAAAGTAGAGATAAGGGGATGAAAGTAGAGATAAGGAGATGAAAGTAGAGATAAGGGGATGAGTAGAGATAAGGAGATGAAAGTAGAGATAAAGGGATGAAAGTAGAGATAAGGGGATGAAAGTAGAGATTAGGGAATGAAAGTAGAGATAAGGGGATGAAAGTAGAGATAAGGGGATGAAAGTATAGATAAGGAGATGAAAGTAGAGATAAGGGGATGAAAGTATAGATAAGGGGATGAAAGTATAGATAAGGGAATGAAAGTAGATATAAAGGATGAAAGTATAGATAAGGGGATGAAAGTATAGATAAGGGAATGAAAGTAGAGATAGGGGGATGAAAGTAGAGATAAGGGGATGAAAGTAGAGATAAGGGGATGAAAGTAGAGATTAGGGGATGAAAGTAGAGATAAGGGGATGAAAGTAGAGATAAGGGGATGAAAGTAGAGATTAGGGGATGAAAGTAGATATAAGGGGATGAAAGTAGAGATAGGGGGATGAAAGTAGAGATAAGGGGATGAAAGTAGAGATAAGGGGATGAAAGTAGAGATTAGGGGATGAAAGTATAGATAAGGGGATGAAAGTAGAGATAAGGGGATGAAAGTAGAGATAAGGGGATGAAAGTATAGATAAGGGGATGAAAGTAGAGATAGGGGGATGAAAGTAGAGATAATGAGATGAAAATAGAGATAAGGGGATGAAAGTAGAGATATTAAGGAGATGAAAGTAGAGATAAGGAGATGAAAGTAGAGATAAGGGGATGAAAGTATAGATAAGGGGATGAAAGTATAGATAAGGGAATGAAAGTAGATATAAAGGATGAAAGTATAGATAAGGGAATGAAAGTAGATATAAAGGATGAAAGTATAGATAAGGGAATGAAAGTAGAGATAAGGGAAGGAAAATTTCGAGTGTTAGGATGCATATAATTTAAGACACAACCTGGACCAGTTAGAAAAAATACAACGTCAAGGCCTACCAACTGGGAGTGGAATCCTCGCCCTGGGAATCCCTTATACAAATATGGTAATAGATAAAGGATATAGATGAGAGGTAGGTTTCAAGATGGCGGCCAATATTAAGGTATATGTTAGGGTTAGCATTGATATCAAGGTTAGTATTAGGTTTAGTATTAAGGTTATTTTAAGGAATCAATTACAAACCAGAAATTTTCAGTGCTTAATTACAATTCGTAGTAAAAATGGTGGCCATTTTGAAAGCTATCTTCCGTCCATATCCTCATATAATTACTGGCATTACCACGTATATGTACTGACCACGTATATGTACTGAACACGTGATCAATGGCTTCTGCAGCTCGATGTACGTGTTCGAATGTAGGCGTCTGTTCCACACACTGTAGCGTTAAAATATTTCACACATAGACAAACAGTGTACTTAGTATAATAAACAGTTTAAGTTCGCAACTGCAGGTAAATAATAAAATATGGTGTATTGCTACTCTGGTTAAAGATAAATACGATCAAGTTACCAACTAAAATAGGGTGACCACAGCAAATGTGAATATCTCCAAAAAAGTAAAGGAAATAAGTTTTGGTAAACATATGATGGCAAGTACAATTAAGGATTTACACTGCGAGTGATATTTGAAAATTCTGCCAAAATTAGACGAGCCGTTAGGCGAGTGCAATTTAGCGCAATTTTCAAATATCACGAGTAGTGTAAATCCTTAATTGTACGAGCAATATCATATGAATACTTGTTTTTTATATGCATGACAAAATTTGATCTGCCATTTTGTGGTATATACTTCATGGTAACACTAGACCAGGTTTCCATCTGTTTTTTATACCCCTAACCCCAACCGTAACCCAAATCCTACCCCTAACCCTAACCGTAACTCCAATCCTAACCATAACCCTAACAATAACCGTAAAATACGGTGGGAGACCCTAACCCTAACCCTTAACCCTAACTATATGTATTGTTACCATGAAGTATATCCCCATTTTGTTTGTTTTGGGAAAATGATTGATTGTACTGCAGTACAATTAATAAAATAATTGGTTTATGTTTTATTAAGCTTCAGTACTCCTCGCAACCAATCACAATGCAGTAATAAATAATAAAACTAGTCAAAGGAAAAGACCCAATGTGTCGACACAAGGTCTCATCAGGAGTGAGAATGCATGGACGACAAGAGGACTTATAGTTGCATGTTGAAAAGTCCTGTCATTATGAACTTATCCTGTTATTCTTATGTTTATTAATTAGGTGTCAGTAAGCTTCTGAAAATAGATTTCGACCATCGCGGTTTAATAGATCACCGGCATCGCATTGTTGATATACCACGCCTCCAAACAAATTATTTCGAAATAAAGTATTAATTATAAATAAATTATTTGCAAGTAATAATAGAAACATTATTGCATTAAAATAAGAGGAAATCCCGTGATTCCTTAATACTTCATGTAGAATCTATATCAGTAATATCGTATTTGGGGTTATAGGAACTTGAAATAATAACAAGACGCCTGTCTTGGCGTTTACTCGGGCTACTCAATACAGCATAATAATATTTCCCTGTCCTTCGGAAGCTATTCATTCCGTCTTCATGATTGATCTCTGATCTGTTTCTCTCATCTTGGAGAGAATCTTTGCAATGGTTTGCGGGTTTACAGGTCTCGGTAAACTTTTTCAACTGCGATTTATTGACAATAAAACGAAATTAAGTCCGCGATCGGCGTGTGCAGTTCTAAGCGTTGTGAGCATACACACGATCAAGACAGTTATCAGCCACATCGCTGATTAAGTTAGCCAGTCACTTCCAAAATCTATCAACTGAGTTAAAGTACAACTCGACCAAAGGCAAAGCTGTCGAAAAGAAAGAACTCGGCCACATGACTTTACTACACATGCCTCGAGGTTCGCAAAGCCTGACGGAAAATATTATTGCGTAATTTTGCAGATTTGTGGAACACCAAAAATAAAAATAAAAGAGCCGAATTTAAGACTCGTGCTACCACGTACCACGTAGCCCGAGTAATTATCCTGCAGAATTTTTAGTAAACCTAACTAAAGAACCTACACACACTGACAAAACCAACACGTGTTCGTAACCTAATGGTCTTGCCATAATACCCTATATAAAAGGAACTTCAGAACCAATAAAGAGAATTTTACAACAACGCAAAAACGGTAATTATACCTTATCAAACCCACTTTCAATTATTTCCGAAACCAAAAGATAAACTTAACAAACAATTACAAACAACAAATGAAAGGAGTGATATTTAAGAAATAGAAAACATTTTCCGTGTTTCCATCGAGTTATAGAAACACGAGTGGAAGTTTGGGAGAACGAGAAATTGTATAGTGGCTGTTGGCTGTCACAGAACATATTTATCGACATTTTAGCTGTTCGTGAACAAAGGTTCGTCTTACAGTCCATTTTATAAAAATGGTGGGAAAAATCCATGTTTTCCATCGAGTTATAGAAACACGGCTTTCAGCCAATCAGCGCGGGCGTTTTTAATTTGTTATTTTATAAACACTATTCCATGTCAAGATTGCAAAAAACCTATATCGGACAAACAGAACGACAATTCGAAACACGGTTAAAACTAAGAACACAAAAAGCTATATCGGCAAAAAGGATTACAAATTCCGCTCTTGCGAAACACAGTTTCAAAACTGACCACGTAATTTAATAGAAGAATGCTTCTATTATTACTTACAACCCACGTTATTTCCAAATAATTTGTTTGGAGGCGTGGTATATCAATAATGCCGATGATCTATTAAAATCTAGAAGCTTACAGACACCTAATTAATAAACATAAGAATGACAACACTGGTACTACAAATACACTGAAATATTGTGTATTTTTTATACTGACATTGAGAGGTGACCCCATAATTCTATATCCTGCTTTAATTTTGGGAAGATACCCACATTGCGTGGTGACTCCATATACCAATTTACCTTACGAGAGATACCCACTTTGTGCAATGACCCCATATACTATTTTAACTGAGGAGAGATACCCACTTTGTATGGTAATCCCATACAATTCTACTGCTTATTTACTTTACTTTTTAGGGAAATATAGGTAACTTGATCGTATTTTATCTTTAACCAGAGTAACAACACACCATGTCTTATAGACATACGTATTAAATCATGAAATACTCCATATTCTTTATCAAACTCTGGTAAGGTGAACTTAGCATTTAAAATTCTTAGTTTTGCCCCATCGTCAAAGGGATGTTCCATGTTGCATAACATATACAACAAACAGCCTAATGCCTAAAAAAGAAAAGAAGAAAACACCAGTCAACAATGTTTTGTACAGTGCACAAACAATTTGACAAGTCTTATTTGCTCGTGTGCATGAGCAAACATGACAAGTTTTTCCTTGACAAGTACAGTTGTTGAAAAGCTAGCGTGCCAGTTTTTCAACAAGGAAACTTGTCAAGGAAAAACTTGTAACCCGTGTAAACGGTGTGTCAAGGAAAATGTGACAAATGATTGCAAAACCTCATACGCATGAGCTACTTTATTTGTGCGCATTTTTCCTAAACTATCGTCACTTCTTTTGGAATCGCTTCAAACCCGAGAAAGCTTATATGAACATCAAAATAAAGACAAGACTTCTACGGTCGGTATCACGTAGTTCTCGCACAAGATTTCTCGCAAATCCTTGTGAATGTCTGCGGTTTTCAGTCAAGTTGTTTCTTCATGGTGCATTAATAAAATGGCACCTAGTTCATGCTAAAAGCCGTTTTTTCCTCGATATTGGTGCCATTTATAGAACTCGTTCTCCCGTTGAGCCGCAAAGAAACTTGTCAAGGGAAATAATTTGACCAAAATTCATTGTTGAATCGTTCACACGGGCAAATAAAAGTTGTCAAGGAAGATTTGTCAAGGAAAAATTGTTGACTCCATATACACGAGCAAGTTTAATTGGCAAGAAATTTGCCAAAGAAAACTTTCTCGTGTAAACTATAGGCTTAACATAGAGCTTCTCTTTAATTAGTTATAACTAACTTACTTATAATGTCAGATAATCAGTTACTTATGTCAGATAGCATTAATCAGTTACTCATTAAAAATATTTGACTAGAGTTATTCACTAAACCTTGCCATCATTCAGGTCATCTAATACATTCTGTAACAGTTGTAGGCACACACTTCATTTTATAAAATAAGTCATAATGAACAGATTAAATACAGAAAGGATACTAACCCAGACGTCACATTTCGCGGTTATTGGGTAATTACTATATAGGTCGACCATTTCAGGAGCACGATACATTGGTGTGGTGTTTCGCTGAATCTATATAACAAAACCAAAACATAAAAACTATTAACAAATATATCATATATAAGCATACATTAAATGTGACTTGCAACTTGGTTATTTCAATATAGTAAATTGTTTGCTACTTAAGCTTTAACGCAAACTCAGAAAAATGTTTCTGAGCCCCAGACGGGAATCGAATCCGCAACCTACGCTCTAACCATTGAGCTACCAAGCAGAATTTACTATGTTGAAATAACCAAGCTGCAAGTCATATTTAATATACACTATTACACTTGATAAAAGATATACAGACATATTTAGACTGTTGATCTAGTACACAATGTATCCTCCGCACTGCCATCTGAGTTCTGGTAGCTTAATGGTTAGAGCGTCTAGCCGGAGATCATGAAGGTTGCGGGTTCAATTCCCGAGTTTGCGTTAAAGCTTGAGTAGCAAACAATTTACTATATCATATAAGCTGCAAATGTATAAAATATGAAAACCACTGGTAGACACTTTTTAAAGGACTCAAAAAGATTAAAGGTTGCAGAAAATTGAACAAAATTCGAAGAATGGCGCTTTGGCGAAATGATGGTTAAGTCGTCGCAGAATGTCGCATTTACTTAAAACTACTGTACATATGTAACATGTTGTCAGTAATGTTGTTACAGCATTGTTCAGCCATCAATATTCTTACAACTTGTTAACAAGGTTCAACAACAATGATTACAATAGCGAACAAAATCCAGTACACCATTGTAACCTTCGCTCTCCATCCGAGTAATGGTAGTGTCTCACCGGCAATCGATGGTTACAAGTTCGATTCATATCCGCGACTCAGAAACATTATCTGAGTTTGACCATCGTCCATGATGTATCGTATGTTGAACAACGTTAAGCTGTAGTGTCATTAGAGCTAATTTAAGTCCCAAAGCATTGTGGTTAAATGTATTGCCGCCATCTTTTTCGTCATGGTTCACGTCTAATTTGTTAACGGCAGACGAGGTGATACTTACCCAGCGTGTTCAACTCTTGCTCGAGTCAACAATTTTTTAGACGATCAGCAGTGTAATCATCAATGATAAAAAATACTTTCATGTAATCCCAAGGGTGATCCTAAAATAAATCATGATATCCCCTTGAGATTTTTGTGTGATATATCGGATAATTTACCTCATCCTCCGCCAGACTTCTTTCAACTGATGACCAGGATTCAGTTGGAAACAAAGATGTTGTGGTTGCACTTCCAAAATCACAAAGTTTTACTTGACCACGAGAACTCAAGAGTATATTTTCAATCTACAAGCACAGAAAATCTGCATTTAGTATTGTAGCACATTCTGTTTTCTGGGTGATTGAAGACACTTTTAAAGTGTCTATAACAATAGATAAGATATTACTGATTCTACATGAAGTGAATATTTGCGTTGATGTGCTATGAAGGTTTGTTTTTATAGAAATAATGGAGAATTTTGACCTAATTCAAACGTTTATCGTATACTTGAACGCTATAATAGAGATATTATCAACTTTTTCACTTAAATCCTCAACCAGTCTATTACACGGAAAGCAGGAAAGAAAGCCAAATTCCTGGTTGATGTCATTTCGGACAAACAAACCTTTATATAACATGAATGCAAAGCTCAAATCATGAAACATTTTGCCATTCAACTATTCAGTTCATCTAGAATCTATATCAGTAATATCGTATTTGGGATGATAGGCCCTTTAAGAAATAGTTTTATACTGTAGAGTTTATAAGGGAGAGCTACTACAGAGGTGGTAAAGTTGATAGAGGTGGTAAAGTTGATAGAGGTGGTAAAATTGATAGAGGTGGTAAAGTTGATAGTTGATAGAGGTGGTAAAGTTGATAGAGGTGGTAAAGTTGATAGAGGTGGTAAAGTTGATAGAGGTGGTAAAGTTGATAGAGGTGGTAAAGTTGATAGAGGTGATAAAGTTGATAGAGGTGGTAAAATTGATAGAGGTGGTAAAGTTGATAGTTGATAGAGGTGGTAAAGTTGATAGTTGATAGAGGTGGTAAAGTTGATAAAGGTGATAAAGTTGATAGAGGTGGTAAAGTTGATAGAGGTGGTAAAGTTGATAGAGGTGGTAAAGTTGATAGAGGTGGTAAAGTTGATAGAGGTGATAAAGTTGATAGAGGTGATAAAGTTGATAGAGGTGGTAAAGTTGATTGAGGTGGTAAAGTTGATTGAGGTGGTAAAGTTGATAAAGGTGATAAAGTTGATAGAGGTGGTAAAGTTGATAGAGGTGGTAAAGTTGATAGAGGTGGTAAAGTTGATAGAGTATCTTAATTTCTTTACATGAACTTGTGTAGAACTCGTTATATTTACTCTCACGTGTATATGCCTGCACAAGTCAATTTATAGACCATAAGTCAAATTCCAGAAGACGCATGTACGCAATGCGTACCTATTTTTATCCATTTCAACAACTATTACCATTGCTTCCCCAGAAGGATACAACATAAATACATTGTAATTTAGTGTATATTATTTCAGAAATACAGTAATGGTTTTCTTCTTTGTATATACGTAGCGCGTAATAGCGTAGAGTCTGGCTGCTATTAATAGCTCAAAAAGCGGACAAACAAACCAAATTTGACTCACAAATGATTGCAAATGAGCTATTTCTTTTGTTATGACCGCAATAATTATGGGTAAAAGCGGACAAACATCGGTACTGACGTCATCTCGACGGAGCGCTATTCGAACCACGTAGCGGGCGTACGTATGTAGCAGGGAACGTAGCGGGGCACGTATGTAGTAGGGCACGTAGCGGGGGCACATCAGAGGCGTAGGAACGGATTTAAAGTTGGGGGACTGAAGTCGAGAAGCAGGTAATCAGTGACCGCATCTTTATAGGGGTCCGGGGTCCTCCCCCAGAATATTTTGAAATCTAGAAGCTCGGAAAGACAATTTGCAGCAATTTGAGCAAACTTTTTCATCTGTATAATTCTACAGCGAGCATAGTTCAAATGAATCCAAGCTTTCCTGCTGCCTAGTCTTAGTACTGAAAAAATTATCTGCGAACCAATCTAACACTCGCGTGGCAAGGTTTTAGGGTTAGCTAACACTTCAGGTTACACCGGTTTGTAAATTTTAAGTAGCTTCTCTCCTAACCTCTATAGTCGTACTAATACAATTGGGAAAAACACATTAAATCTAGCGATGCTTGTCCTTATTTCAGCCCCCATAGTGTGTACTTCATTTAACTTGGAAACCAAAAAATATGGGTTTAAATGATGTTACTGTACCTTTAAATCACGATGAATTATTGCTGGGTTTTGTTTGTGCATATGAGACACAGCCCTGCAAATCTGATGAAAAATTCTAAGAACTTGATTTGAAGGAATTCGCTTTCCTTGACGTTCATTAAACCATTTAATAAGTTGTCCTCCTAGAAAGGTAAGCACTGGATCAATACGATATACAACAGTGTTGTGACAGGTAGGTAGTGTTAAAATACAAATCAAAAACTCTAAAAGGTTGATGTCGTAATAGTGAGTAGAAGGTCTAACGTTTCCACCGAAGGTTCATCGTCACAGAGGGAAACGTATTAAGTGAAATAAAAACCATAATCATATAGAGGGCAAAATTACTTGTACCTTACTGATGAAGACGTCAGCAGGAAACACTTGAATTATTATGTTGTTTTTACTTGTAAATCCAAGCTCCCCTATTCTCTTAAGTCGATGTTTGATTCGATAAAGCTCGTTGTAATGTACCGTTTTAATACTTTCAGTAGCTGTTTTCACGCTTGGCTTTAACATTTAGCTGGCTTCCTCATGTTGTTCACGTGCTTAGCTAACAGGTAATCACATGGTTCCTCGTAAAATGAAGCTTTAATTTCACTCGTATTTTCCAAGTTTCACAAATTGCCCGAGTCGCGAAGTAAAACTTTGAAAATACGCGTGAAATTTAACCTTTAATTTTCCTCGGCCCCATGCGATTACCTATACAAATAATTTTACACATAAAATTCTTTAACGTATCTGTATAAAAGTTTGTTAGTCCATTTTTATTTCATTTTACGTTTCACTCTCTGACGAAAGGCCTTCGCTCCAAACGTTAGACCTCTATTCACTATTGCAATAGTACACCAACATAGTTCTGCTGCAGTGTAAATCAATCGTGATTAAATGAATGATAATATTATTATTATTATTATTATTATTATTATTATATTAGAGAGTCTAGAATAGTCACTGCTTATCGAAAAGATGTTACCAGATTCGTCTATTAATAAGCCATGTACACACAAGCAACTTTTCTTTGATCAATTTTGTTTGCTCTATTGTAAGAAAAAGTTTTTTTAATTTATTTTTAATGTTTTTGCCCATATATTATAAATTATAAAATATTTACATTTTTATTCAAAAGCTGGTTCTAACAGCTCTTCAGTCCTGGCAGGGAAAACGTGGTAGGTTAATGAACAAGCATTGCCAAATAAGAAAATATATTTCACTGTTCACTAACACCTACAGTTAAAGGGGAACTGTACCTCCAAAAAGATTAGTTTTAAATAAAAGAACTTTAAGTATAATGTTTAGAAATGTTAATATTTATACGGTATCTGCTCGTGTACTCGAGAAATAACGTTTTCATTCTTGTATTTTATGCTTCTGGACGCCGCCATTTTAGAGTTTGCTCGATGGCTCAAAGTTGATGTACAGCGGTAGTTTTCTTTTAAATTTGACGTCATTGAGTGCTTGTCTTTTGTTCCTTACACTCAATGACATCAAAATTGAAAATAAACCTCCGCTGGACATCGAGTCTAAGCCGTCGAACAAATGCTTAAAATGCCTAAAATGGCGGCGTCCAGAAGCATAAAATACGAGAACGAAAACGTTATTTCTCGAGAGAGATAAAAGAGCAAATACCGTAAAACTAGTACTGAACATTACTAAACATTATATTTAAAGGACCATTATTTAAAAGTAATTTTTTTGGGGGTTCAGTTCGCCTTTAAAACACACCAAGAAGTATGAAAAAAATATCAAGTATGAAAATATCAAGTATGAAAATATCAAGTCTGAAAAAAAATGTTCGCCGTATACACAAGCAAGTAAAACTGACAAGGAACTTGTTAAGATAAAATTGGTCATGTGTACAGGCTTTATGGTAACAATGTCAACCTACCTGTACACAACTCTGTTAAAATTAAAAACTCTGCCATTCCATGGTCTGATTCTTCTGCTCCAATTGAAGCAGCATTTATAAACTGCACAATATTTGGATGACCACGCAGACGTTTCTAGTAGGTTTATGAAGGAATTCAAACGTACAGCGGAAGTAGTATAGAAAGTGGGGCTACCGGCGCATTTTTCCATTTTTCATGTCTCAACTTTTTTCTCTGATTAACGCAGCACTTTTTCGTTTTTAGATTCCACATATAATTTTCAAGCAAATATGTGGAACCAAAAAACGGAAAAAGTGCTGCGTTCTCCAGAGAAGTTGAGACATTCAAATGGAAAAAGTTCGCCGTTAGCCCCACTTTCGAGACTACTAATAGACAATGTGTCGCGTGGTTTGGAGCCTATGAGACGTGTGTCAGCTAGTAGGCTACAGAGTGAGGTGTCTAGACGTGAGGCTGCTGTGGGTGAGGATGTCGCTCGTAACAAGATTATGTCAAGCAATATTGTGTATGATCCTGGTATGGGTTTTGTTCCAACTCGTGAGTTGAGTGGGACTCATAATTCGAAAGGGTCTAAGGACTTGGCTATATTAAATAATAAAACGACTCTTATGAAAAGGTCTGGACGTAAACGTGACTCTGTTGTGGGTGGTAATGTCGCTCGTAGTGGTATACTATTGAGTGGTGGTGCACGTGATCCTGCTATGGGTTCTGGTAATTTAGTTATACCGAATATTAAGATGAGTTTTCTAGAGAGGATGTCTAGCTATCTAGCTGACGCTAAAGTATTGGGGTATAAGTGGATGGACCTTATTAGAAGGGGATCTAGAGAGAACGTCATTAGTAGAGTCACCAGAGTTAGGGAGGTCAGACGAAAGGCTAGAAGTGATCTTAGACGATATGTGAGGAGGTCACAACTAAGTCAGGCGGCCTCAGACAAAGAGTACGAGAGAGTCACTAGTCTTATTGCTAAGATGAAACGTCCTACTGTAGTACAAAGGAGAGTTGCTCTCAAAGGGTACACCAAGTCGTATAGTGTTGAGGTGATCGACAATAAGGATCCATTAAAACAACTAGTCAATACTAGAGGAGTAGTAGGCTCGACTTTACAGAAAGAGTTAGAGAGACTGAGAGGTTTAAAGTTTTCTGAGATATTGAAAGTGACTCTAGAGAAACAAATTGGTGATGGAGAGTCTGTGTTTAAGACAGCCTTCTTCCATAGCGTAATCAAAACAGTGATTAGTAGTGTTGATATTAGTGGGACTACAAAGCAATCTAGTGAGGAGATAGTAAATCGTATTGCTGTGTGGTTGTCAGAGGGGTCTGGGTGGGTTGTGGATAATATTGATGATCACTTTATTAATGTAGTGGTGTATGAGCCTCTTAAAGGATCGAGTTATATTGAGCTACCAGAAGAGTTGAAGAACGCGTCTAAAGGTTTGATTAATATAAAGAACAACGATGACAAGTGTTTTATGTGGTGTCACGTGTTTCACAAGTGTCCTGTAGGAAAGGATCCGCAGAGAGTGTCGAAGCATAAGAAGAACGTAGGTTCTGTGAACTATGAAGGAGTGAGATTTCCAGTTAATACAAAACAGTACAACAAGATAGAGAGGCAGAACGGTACTAGTATCAACGTGTTTGGGTACGAGGACAAGCAGCCATTCCCTATTTACGTTTCTGAGGAGAAGTACGAGGATCATATGGACCTGCTACTTATAACTAGTGGTAGTAAACGACATTACGTATACATCAAAGACTTTGATAGGTTTATGTGCGGTCAGTCTAAACACAAGTGTCGCAAGAACTTCTGTAGATACTGTCTTCAATGTTTTACTACCAGTAAGATTCTAGAGAAACACAAGGAGGTTTGTATGGTGATAAATGGCAAGCAAGCGATCAAGATGCCAGATGAAGGAGACAACACTCTTGAGTACAACAATTACCACAAACAATTAGAAGTGCCGTTCGTAATATACGCAGACTTCGAGGCTATCACAGAGAAGATAGACAACGTGACACCACTCACAGGATCGTACACTAGCGAGTATCAAAGACACACGGACTGTGGGTATGGGTACAAAGTAGTGTGCTGTTATGATGATAAATATAGTAAGCCATTAGAGATGTTTCGGGGTAAGAACGCTGTTAGGAAGTTTATGAAAAAGATGTTAGAGGAGGTTAAGTACTGCAAGAAAGTTAGAAAGGAGCATTTTAATGAGGACATGGTGTTGACCAGAGCTGATAAGGTTAACTTTAAGGAAGCGACTAAATGTCACATTTGTGATGGGAAATATAAAAGTGGAGACATGAGAGTTAGAGATCATTGTCATATCACTGGTAAATATAGAGGTTCAGCACATCAGTTGTGTAATAGGAACTATAGATTGACTGGTAAGATACCTGTCATATTTCACAATCTAAGAGGGTACGATAGCCACTTCATAATGCAAGAGATAGGCAAGCTAGGTCAGAAAATCAACGTCATACCAAATAATATGGAGAAATATATGGCATTCATGTTAGGTAAACATCTAGTGTTTCTAGATAGTTTCCAATTCATGAGCTCTAGTCTAGTCAACCTAGTAAACAACCTACCAAGAGATTGTCTTAAGTACACGTCCGAAGTATTTCAAGGTAAGGAGTTAGAGTTGATGTCACGAAAGGGTGTGTACCCATATGACTATATGGATAGTTTCGATAAGTTCGAAGAAATAAAGCTACCCTCAAAGGAGAGCTTCTACAGTGTGCTAAATGACGAACATATATCAGACGCTGATTATGAACACGCACAAGAAGTGTGGAAGACGTTCGACTTGAATAGTATGGGTGAGTACCATGATATGTACCTCAAGACTGATGTGTTACTATTGTCTGACGTGTTTGAGAACTTCAGAAAGACTTGCAAGCAGTACTACCAACTAGATCCTTGTCACTACTTCACATCACCAGGACTATCATGGGACGCTGCTCTAAAGATGACAGGAGTGAAACTTGAGTTGATGACTGATATCGACATGTTTCAGTTTATTGAGAAAGGAATGCGAGGTGGCGTCTCTTGTATCACGCATAGATATGGTAAGGCCAATAATAAATATATGAAGGACTATGATAGTAGTAAACCATCGAAACACATCGTATACCTAGATGCGAATAACCTTTACGGTTGGGCTATGTGTCAGTACCTACCGACTGGTGGATTTGAGTGGGTCGAGAAGTTCGATCTTAACGAATATAAGGATGACTCAAGCAAAGGAATACTATTAGAGGTTGATCTGGAGTATCCAAAGGAGTTACACGACTTACACAACGACTATCCGCTAGCCCCTGAGAGGATGAAAGTAAGTAGTGATATGTTGTCAAACTATTGTAAGACAATCCAAAACAAGTTTAAGATATCTGTTGGAGAGGTTGCAAAACTTGTACCTAACCTAAACGGTAAGAGTAAGTACGTCGTTCACTATAGAAACCTACAATTATACAAGAGTTTGGGAATGAAGGTTAAGAAGATACATAGAGTACTTCAGTTCGATCAGTCACCATGGCTCAAGCAATATATCGACTTTAATACAGACAAGAGGACCCAAGCGAAGAACGACTTTGAGAAGGATTTCTTCAAGCTTATGAACAATAGTGTATTCGGAAAGACTATGGAGAATCTGCGAAAGCGTGTGAACGTGGAGTTAGTGACAGACGAGGAAAAGCTGAAGAAACTAACGTCGAAACCAACCTTTGTAAGCAGTAAAATATTTGACAATAACTTGGTAGCAGTTCACAAGATCAAAGAGATACTAACTCTAAATAGACCAGAATATGTAGGTATGTGTATTCTAGACCTATCGAAGACACTGATGTATGACTTCCACTACAATAACGTCAAAAAGGAGTATGGCAACAAAGCCAAACTACCACTCACAGACACGGATAGTCTAATGTATGAGATCGAGACGGAGGACGTGTACAAAGACATGCACGCTAACAAAGAAGTGTTCGACTTTAGTGGATATGATAAGTCATCTCCTTACTTTGACTCAACTAACAAGAAGGTTATTGGTAAAATGAAGGACGAGACATTAGGAGTCCCAATCGTTGAGTTCGTTGGTTTAAGGTCGAAAATGTATAGCTACATAAAAGAAGACGGAAAAGGTGGGAAGACTGCTAAAGGTATCAAGAAGAGTACCATTAGAAACAACATAAGACACGACAACTATAAAAGTGTCCTGACAAATGGTGAGCAAATGTCTCACATAATTAAAACTATTCGCAGCAAGAGCCACCGACTAGGAAGCTACGAAATAAGTAAGATATCCTTGAGCTGCTTTGACGACAAACGACATATACTACCAGATGGTGTGTCTAGCTATGCGTATGGACATTACAAAATAGTTTAAAATCAGATGCTCAAATTTCTCAAATGCTTTTTGGTCTCCAGGTGTCTATATTTAGAGGTCACATGGTATGACTGATCACATGTCTCACACACCCACTTGTGAGTTCTCATCCACTCTTTAGTTTGCGCTCTGGATGCTACTAAAGCTTCTTCTTTGGTTTGGTAAATTCTTGGTCTTGCCATTATATATTACTATATATTTTATTTACCCACTCGTTGTAGTATGGATCTCCTCTCCTATCCCAACCTAGATCCTTGTATACTACGTTATACAGGTTGTGCTCGAATCGCACCTTGACCTTACCAGGTTTGAGGTCGTTAAAACTACCTCTCAACTCTATACCTCTTCTAGAGCATATTCTTATGACATAGAAAATGTATTTCGATATATTCTTGACAATCAACTTGTTTCTTTTAAGAGACCATATTATCTTTATAAAATCACTGACCACTATTGGTATGTCACTCTCGTTAACTACAGTAGTCTTTTGCTAGTCAACATTCTCTCTAGCCATTTACTGTAGCTGTGAGCCGATTTCTTGTACATCCAAATGTTAGGTGTGAAGTTTCTTACACGTCCGTAGGTAGTCTCTCCACACTTGTTACAAATAAATACACCATCTTCGATTTGGGTTCTGTGGTTACTACACTCGTAACAGTATGTGGTGTCGTACCACTTTTTTGGTCTTGCGTCCTTAATTCCATTCTTGATCTCGTCCAATGTGTACCCTAATGTGGTACCACTCCACTTTTTTGATGCAATCTCATCCAATGTATACCCAGCGTTGAACATTCTCATTGTACGTTCGTCAACCATTTAAGTTACTATACTATCTATATCTTTAGACTATAGTGTGGTAACTTTGTGGTTGTCGGTTAGTGTCTCCCACTCACACTTTATTGCTGTGACCTGTTTTAGAGCGTCTGACAGTAACTGTTCCAACTCTTCTATCTGACTAGTTTGGAGTACCTCTGTCAAGTTACGCTTTTTGTTAAATTCCATAGCCATCTCCTTTAAAGTTTTGGCGCTCATTATACTACTCTATATATTAGATAACCTAAAGGTATTCCAACAACTCCAACGAATACCATTTGATATTCTTTCATCTCATCTGAGGGTTTGTAATAGTCTGACAACTCAGGCTCTTTACTAAATGTCTTCCCATCATACTGTATCGTCAGTACTTGTCTTAGTTGATCCAGAGCGTGGTTCGTGTCGTTTATGTCTGCGTTAGCATCTGACAGTTGTTGTCTCAATTCCTGAATTTTGTCTCTCTGACGAATCTCGTTCTCGTAGAACTTTTCTTTTGCTATTGCAAGACTTTCCAATGCTTTGTTGTGTCTCTTTATCTCCGTCTCGTAGCCGGTATGGTTTAGCTTGCTGAATATGAATCCAGCTCCTGCGAATGCTATAGCGTTGAACAAACCACCTGCTATCACACTAGCCATTATGTATTACGTTAGATTACTTTGAGAACGGGTCAATAGGTAAGTATTTCTTACTCTGCGCCCACTTAACGAGTAGCGTTGAAACGCCTACAGCAGTCGCTAACTTGAGGGTGCCCTTCACTGATTCAGGGGTACCCAACGGTTCTTTTAGTATTTTCTTTGATGCCATCGACACGGCTACGGCTCCAGCAGTCACAAGGGCTGCGTCGTATAGCTCGTTCATCAGTTCTTTTCTGTCTATTGATGCCATATATTATACGATATGTTTTAATCAAAGCTGTCGAGTTTACGTGACGGTTCTATAACGACGTTCTTAGGCTCTTTGGTTACTACTTGTTTGTCTTGTCTCATCGTGTAATACAGTGAACCAGCGGCTATAACCACTCCAATAGTACCTATGATGTATCCGTAGTTAAAACTGTCGTCCTCTTTTATCACTCTCTCTCTCATCTTCCTCTCTTTGGCTGCTTTAGATATGGCAGCCAAGCGTTTGCCTGCTTCTACTCTCTTAGGGTCTTTAACCCTTGTTGTCGACGTTATAATAGGTACGGACTCACTGTCAGTCATCTATATTATACGTGATATCTAGTCGCAGACCATCTCACAGTCATCTCACAGATTATCTCACAGACCATCTAACAGATTATCTCACAGTCATCTTACAGATTATCTCACAGTCGTATCAAAGATAGAGTATTCGATGAAAGTATCTTTGGTGATTAGATAGTGTGGTTTCACTCTTGAATCTCCTATTACAGTACTCACACAGAACTCTAGAGTCTATCATATATGTCTCTATGAAATGTATTATCTCGTGTTGGTCTGAGGATAGTAATGTGTTGTACCCTTGTGATCTTAGTCTCCTTAACACCCTCAACTGGTTATTCCTAATAACCCCATTACCTTTCGGTGTTTTGAACTCTATAGCAAAACCATTGTATCTCTTATGTAGTTGTGGAACTATCAAATCTGGTTGTCCACCACTGTAACCTTTCTTCCATCCATCTATTCTTTTAGCAGATGTGTCTTGATACTCCCCCAACCCTGGGATGACTATTGTTGGGTGGTACTCTCTAATGTACTTCACAATGTCATAATGCAAGTCTGTCTCATTCATAATCGATAGTTGGTTATGTTGTGTGTACTGACCCGTCTTTCTAATAGATGGTAGAACTTCTGAGAATACCCATTTTCTAAAGTTTTCTGCTGACTCTAGTTTAGACGAGAATATTAGTCTGTATAGACCACTCTCATTTATTTGCCAAACTTGCCTATTCTGAATTTGTCTATTTTGACACTCGAAATCTCGGGTCCCAGTTTGGGACCTGAGATTTTGAACCTTTCTTTTCTCATCATCTTTCACACGCTGTTGTATAGCTTTGGAAGGTCTTTTATATCCCAAGATTTCAGCTACCTCTTTTCCGTAGAACCAAATATTATCTCCATCTTTTGTAGTAGTGACTGACGTGTCGTTATTTCTAAATATTTTAGTAATACTCATCACCTATAATATACCACATGTTTTATTTTTGTGTTTAAATAGCAGTCATCTTAAGAAAGTAATCACTTAATAGCACGAACGCGTGATCTGACCAAGGTCCCGTTTCAGGACCTTGGTCAAAGTGACCCTTCTATCGATCACAAACATACTATCAGTAGGGGGTCACATGTAGTGTCTTAATATTTTACTACTATTTGCATGCTATTAGGACATCTTAATCGGACCCCGCTTGTGTCTCGTATACTTTATTGTACCTTTTCACCATTCCATTAATTGGTGGGCATAAGTCAGTCACGTTATCGTCCAACACTTTAACGTCTGATAGGAACATTGACTCATTGTAAGGAAGACCTCTAAGATACGATCTTAGTTGTGTCAGTATCTTTTTGTAGCTAGTATGTGCGAACTTACAGTGCTCCACTCTACTCGTCAGATTGGATTTAGCCAAGTAGCCTTGGATGATCACACCAGGACCACTAATACAAGCAATGATTATAGGGTTAACGGTTATCGATCCAGCTACAATCCCTACTGTCGTTAGCCCTATGCTGGTCATGTTTAACGATAGTTTAATTTTCTTCAACCTCTTGTATTTCCATTTGTAACAGGCTTCTAGTTTGTGGTAGTACGCGTACAAGCGTTTGAGCTCTAGCTCCTCTTCCTCTGACATATCCTTTGATATGTGATTGAAATCAACAACTGACTTCTTCCTCATATATATTAGCTCACATCATATTCCTTCATCATATCTCTACCAACTAATATTATGTCTCGGCTCGTCATGTAGCCAGAGACAATCCTCACACCGTAGAACTCTATCATAGACGGGTACTTGTAGGGTGCGAGTAGTACTCTTGGTCGATGCACTCCAAAGATCGTTACGTAAGGAGATCCTATCTCTTCGTAATTGGCTGTGAAGTCTGAGTCTGTTGATCTTATGTTGTTCACCTTAACGTAGGAGTTACCCATCCGCCAATGTATTGATATCATATGTCTCTTGGTGGTGTCGATGTTATTTGGGATTGTGCACACGTACTCCCTTGCTGGAGCGCCACCACCATACGATAATTTATCACCTCCTTTGTATCCTATGTATTTGTCCCACGATCCATCGTCGTTCGAGATTATCGCCTCCCAATCTTTCGTAGTTACCCTCATAGCTAACCTCACTACCATAAAAACGGATATGTCACAGTATTGCATACGTGGACAGTTGAAATGTGCTCCAGCTTCAAACGGAATTGGAGTTAGTTCAGGGGATAGGAAGCTGTGACCATTGTTAACACCAATAATAGGACCATACGTTGGATCGTATTGCACTAACATGTTCGTTTTATCTCTAATGGTTTTCACTTTATTTGTTCCACTGTGGTATTCCACCATACTCACAGCATGGTTTGTGACGTTAAAGTCAAATAGAACGTTATAGGACTGCGTTCTGAAGTATTGCGATAAGTATACGGACTCCAATACTTTTTTATTTATAGCATCCCAATCATCTTCTGGATCTGCTATGTGTTTTTGAGTGTCCTGAACGCCATATCTATATCTCCAGACATCCTCCCACCGCTAACGCTTAGCTTAGGGTCACTGTCTAGATGTCTCTTAGCTCTTCTTAGTATTTTGTCGCTCTCGTAGTCTCTGTCCTCAAATCCATAACTTAGACTCATTATGTTATAACACATATTTGCTTACTAAATAGCCAGACACAGCCGAAACCACTAGAATTAGCCCCAACTCTGTCGTGTTGTCACCTGGTGTCGCCTTTGATGCCTCCAGATGGTGTGTCACCTTTGGTTTATCAAGTGTCTCCTGGTGTGTCACCTTTGGTGTCAGACTATTCGTCACCTTTGGTTTATCAAGTGTCTCCAGATGTTCTCCACCTTCTTGGTGAACTTTCTTAACCTCCGTCGTTTTTGTGTAGTTTAACCTACTATTTACCCCAAACTTCATACTCTGCGTAGCAGTCTTCAATAGGTTGTTGTACCCAGCGATTTTGTTCTTGAGGATTACAACGTTACTTGGCATTAACCACGTAGACGGTGACAGTGCAAGGTTTTGGACAACGTTAGTGTCTCTAATCGACTTGTTCATGTTTAGAATCCACGTTGACACGTCGTAGTTTATAACACTATCCTCCACCAACTTTCGGAACTCTTGTTGAGTCTCTAGACTGCCTGCAGAATCACCAACGACTGACACACGTGTCCTCGCTTGTGCACCAAGTGTAGAGTAAACAAAGGCTTCTATAGACTGATTTATGTATTGTCTCCCAATGTTGGTAAAACCATTCGACACTAGAGGAACGTATCGTTTGTAGTCGTTCTTAACGTCGTTAATCGTGAAGACTCTCTCCTCACCTGTTGTACCATCAGCAAGGACTTTACCCTGGTAGTAATGTTTTTTAGGAATCTTGTCTGTCTTACCATACAATTCTCCAGCGTTAAACTCTCTACTTATCGATCTCATACTCTCACCACCTTCCATCCTTCTGAGAAGTCTCCTAACAGTAAAGTATAGATGGAACCTCATCACACTTGTGATAACAGGGTGGACTTCTTGTGAGGGTGATAAGTGTTGTAACGACACTCCACAACAGAAACTTGCACAATACGTTGCAAACACGACCCTATAGTAGCTCTCATTATCGTCCCACTTTGACTTTGTCTTTGATGTGATGATTATTAGTATTGGTAACTTTGAGAGAAAGTATTCCTTTTGACTAACGAATACTCTAAAGTTATTCACTGGGTAGTTCAACACGTTTTCCGTTGGATAACCATCCCAAAGTCCCCAGTGGTTCTTGCGACCTTTTGATAGTGGTTGGATAGTTCCACCCGATAGCCATATTTTTGGAAACTTGTCGTCGTGACCAGACTTGTTGTTGTGTAACCAAATCCACATGCTCTTGTCGTTTTTGAAGGTATCACTAGTTATATTCGTGCTTATGATGTCGTTGTTTCTAAAATATATATCAACACCATTAACCTCACCATCTTGTGAGACAGTTGGATCGAACTCAAACTTGCTCAAAGTGATGTGAGGGTACTTTTTCACTAGATTCAGCTTAGCCACGCGTATGGCATTAGCTATCTCTTCCTGATCAGGTATCATTGGTTTGTTTATCGTTAGATACTTAGTATACTCCGGGTTACTCTTAAACCTACTTGAGTCTACACTAACGTCACCAATATTAGTTTTCGTCACGAAGAATATATGTATATGCATATTGTCGTCAACGTCAAGAAAAAACCTATTCTTGTCAGCATAAGGGTACTTTCTTTTGAATGCGTCCATCATAACATACCGTACGTTATATGAGAGTGGTAGTATTGATTAGTGGTTCAACGAAAACTATAGACCTACAAGAGTCAGTTTTAGCAATAAACTCAGACCCTTACGTATTGGTGAATAAGGCAACCATCTTTTGGGACTACGTTAACGTAACCACAGCTAACAACAAGATAACTTATAACAGTAGTGACCACATTTTTAGCACTGGGTATCACACCTTTAAAATGATCACCGACGACTTGGGAGAGTTAGGAGACGTCAAGCTAGTAGCTAATAGATATGACTCAACGTGTACGATAACAACTGATCAACAAATAGAACTGTTTAAATTTGGACAACTTTTAGGATTTGACGAAAACACTACAATAGCCACCACAAAAACCAGTCCTAACGTTGTGAACGTTAACAGAGGACTGAGACACATACAAGTAACATCTAATATTGTGGACAGATCTAAGAACATAGTTAATGGTAACAGAAGTGATTGTATCACAGTACTGCCAATAACTAGCACGCAGACACTTAAAGGTTCTGTACAACATTTTGGTGTTGGGTCGAAAATCCCAATAAACAAAGGAGTCATCAACCAACTAGAGTTCAAGATAACAGATCAGGACGATAACAGTGTTAACGTTGGTGAGGTACTGTTAGATTTACACATCACGTAGTGTATATGGAGCAAGAACTAAGAGATATTTACTACAACCCATCAACTGGTTACCAGTCTGCTGAGAGGCTGTACCAAAGAGCGTTGGAAGATGGACTAAGTGTTAGTAGAGCAAAGATAAAGGACTGGCTAAAATCTCAAGACACATACACCAGGTACAAACCAGTTGTTAAGAAACATAAGTTTAGACAAACGTTTGTTGACTATCTTGGTGAGCAGATACAGATGGACTTGGTCGACATGGGTAAGTACAAACACAAGAACAACGGATACTACTGGATACTAACAGCCACTGAGATCCTTAGTAGGTATGCTTTCGCAATACATGTATATAGGAAAGATACGAAAAACATGACTAAGGCTGTCACAAAGTTACTAGAGAAGGCTAAGGTTAGATTTGGTGAGTATCCAAAGCTAGTTCAGTTTGACGATGGTAAGGAATTCTACAACGTTGGTGTGAAGGATCTATTGGATAAACGCGACGTGAAATACTTCAGCACGAACTCTGATAAAAAGGCAGCAGTCGTGGAACGGTTTAATAGAACACTCAAGACGTCTATGTGGAAATACTTCTACAGTAAGGGAACGTACAAGTGGATTGATATCTTGGACCAGCTAGTTGAGAATTACAACAATACCAAACACAGTACTATACTAATGAAACCTAAAGATGTGAGCAAGAAAAACGAAAACGAAGTATGGACGACGTTGTTTGGACACCATTTCGGTGACTACCCACTACCAAAGTTCAAAGTAGGTGAGACTGTCAGGATATCAAAGTACAAGAGTATATTTGCGAAAGGGTACGAGGCTAACTTCACTGAGGAGCTATTCAAAGTGACAAAGGTCATACGTGGTGACCCTACCGTGTACGAGATAGAGGACCATGAGGGGGAACCCATCATTGGTAAGTTTTACGAGGAAGAGTTGTCAGCTGTTGATAAGAAAGACGATGTATATAAAGTTGAGAAGATAGTGAAGAGAAAGAATGTGGGAGGTAAGAAGATGGCTTTGGTTAAGTGGCTTGGCTACGACAGTAAACACAATTCGTGGATACCAGAGAGTGATATTCAAAACATTGAGTAGTATATAAATGGCTGAAGGAGGGTTCGATGACATTGAAATGCAAGATCGTGACGAGTACTCAAAATATAATGATATGAGTGACACCGCCTTGGACAACGAGTATGATACACTCGCCAAAGAGAGACTGGATCTCCTAAGCAACGACGACCCTGATAAGCTGGAAGTTGTTAAGGTTAGGATGAAGTATATTGATCGTTTACGTGGTGAAAGAAAAGCAGAGACATCTTTTATAGACAGTTATGATGGTAAGACAGTAACAATAACTAGAAAGGATCAAAGGAGTAGATCAGCCCCTGAGGCTCGGTTTATATACACAACTAACCGACCTATAAACGACGTAACACCATCTATCGAAGACTTTATTAGTAGAGAGTTTAATAAGGATGGTTTCAGGTTTAACCCACACACTCATAAGGTGATTGAGTTACGATTACTTGTTAGTAGGACTAAGAACAACAACATAACTTTTAAGCCAATAACAAGTAGAAATAAACGAGGCGCACCACAAATAGTACTAAAACGTGACACTGCCGGTGTTCTACAATATAATGACGCTAATGTATCGCAAGAGGCAGTCACACAATTTAAAAAATTGATGAGTGATATCGTGAGTGAGCAATACGATAGAGACACAACCGTTGAAGGTATGTCAATGGTAGACACAACCTCTGACGTCCCCTACATAAAAGGGATGACTGATGAAGAAAATCGAGCGTATCAAGGTGTGATAAACTCATCAAACACTATAGATCCACAATCAAGAATTGGTGACAACGGCGCTCTACAAATTCAAGCCAACTACTTTCAGGACGCTATAGACACAACACTTGAAGAGAGAGACAATAGTGATGACTCTATAGAGGTAATTGAACTTGAAGAAAGAATAATTGGTTTAAGAGAAGCGAGAGACGGAACACTTAGACAGAGAGAATTGGAGGAAGTGAGAGAGCAACAAGAAGAGGACGTCACTCGGTTGCAAAAAATAAAGGAGTGGTTTAAGGAAAACTGGTTGGGTGCTTCAGCTTTAGGAATAACCATAGCCTCTTTTATCACTACAATTATAATATCCGCTAGAAGCGTTGTCTTCAAAGGTGGTCAAGCACTTGGAAAACTAGGAAAAGCTATAGCTAATCTAGCCACAAAGGCTGGCCCTCTACTGTCTGGACTGCTAAACATGGTGGCGACCGTGTTAAAGTGGGGAGCTGCAGGTATATCTTGGTTAGCATCTAATCTATGGATCCTAGCGATAGCACTAGCTTGGTTCGTCTACGATCAGTACAAACAGAGGAAATAAAACATGTGTTATAGTATATAGTATGAATACTAGTGAAAAAGAGTTGCTTCCTGGGTATAGACGTCGTGAAATATCTGCTATCAAAGGCACAAGAACCCGTCATGTTGTAACGCTAAACCCCAACAAAGCCAATCCAGGGGAGGAGTTATACATCGATATCCCGAAAACAAAAGGTAACACTTGCTTGGTACCCTCCAGTCTCCATCTTCTATTCGACTTTAAGAGTTCGAACGCGAAATCATGGTTTCTTAACAACCTTTCGAGACTACTACTCGAGAGACTGGTGGTAAAACTAGCAGGTGAGACTGTGTACGACAACAGTGGTGAGAGCGTAATCGGTACGTATAAAGACCTCTGGAAATCTAGCAGTGAGCGAGACCAGATGGTCGAATATGGTATAGCAAACGAGAACCTTCGAAAGTTAATCTCAAAGGACGACAGTGGTGCAGCCAGTGGAGACACACAAAAAGTTAGTGATGGTCTGATGTTCTCTATCAATAACACCAAACAAAAGGTTCAAATCGACAAGATTCTAGAAGATCACGGTCTATACGCACCATACAACATGAACAACAACTTCAGGTATATAATCACACTCCCTAAAGCGTCTGATATTATGGTGGCTCAATCTGGATCAGCTGTGGCTGGCTATATGTTGGAGAACCTTGAGTTGGAGTACGAAACTATCGAGAGTCAAGAGATTGCTGATGAAGTATCATCTCTATACACATCAGGTAGATCTCTGTCATTCGAACACATCACACTAATGAAGACTGTGGAGTGGGATAAAGGAATCACACTAGTGAATGAGAATATTAACCTGCCGAGAAAATCAATGAAATCTGTCGTTTTACTCTTCACAAACAAAACAAGAACTGATAGTGAAGAGTTCGTCTATCCAAACATAGAGTCAGTCAAACTCACCATAGAAGGTGTGCCGAACATGGTCTACAGTCAAGGAATACCAAAATCAAGACTCTGGGGAGAAGCGAAAAGACTATTCGGACAAAAACTAGACTCCGACCAGCATATGACTATCCAAAAGTTTTACAAAGACGGTTTCGCTTTGGTTGTTGACCTAAGGTCTATCGAAGACAACGCTAGAGTTGCAACTGGAAAAAAGATTGTGAACACTCAGTCAGGAATATTGATGGAAATCAATAAAGAAGCCACAACAGCGAACGTCATGTGTAGAATATTCGTACTCTCCGACGGACTCGTAAACCTTATCAACAACGATCTACAATCAATCCAATACTAAAACATATAGTATTCTATATGAAAACGCCTTTTAACATGCTAATTGTTGGTATGACAGCCTGTGGTAAAACACACTACCTATTGGATATGATAGAGAAAGAATACACGAATCATTTCGAGTACATCATTCTCATATGTCCAACATTTGAATGGAACAAAACGTACACAGAGTGGAAATACTTGAGAGACCCAGACTTTATAACTATTCAGTGTGAGCAGGATAAAGTCAACGTAATTCTTAAATACGTAGCCGAGACTTATAGAGGTACCAACTCGTTGATAATATTAGACGATTGTGCTGGTGGGCAGGACGTTAAAAACAGAACAAGCGAACTAGTCAAACTAGCCTTTAGTGCTAGACACTACAACCTGTCCACAATCGTCATAACGCAACAACTAACCTCAATTAGTAAACCATATCGTGAGAACATCTCAAAGTTAGTAACATTCTACAACCCTAACAGAAACGATATGAAAACCATCGCAGACGATTATCTTAATGGAGTTGGTAAAACGGAGATTGAGAAAATAATAAAACAGTTGAAAGACAACGAGTACGCAAGATTGGAGATACTTCTAAGGCATCCGTACTCGTACGAAGTAGTTGTTCCGCGAAAACAAAACATATCGTATAGTATAGGACATGCCAAAGCGCAAGACAAAAAATCTTGAACCAATTGACGATCTCATTGAAGAGATACAAGACGCAGAATCCACTATTTCGGAAGAATTAAACGACACACCACAAGTCGACGACATACCGGAAGTTGACGACGTCCCACAAACTGATGTGGACAAAAAACGAGACGAGCTGACTAGACTTGCTGAGGATGGAGAACTGAACAAATCAGTCGCTTACATAAAAAAAGCGTCAAGCAAAGTAATAGACAAACTGTACGTCGAGTACGAACGTAAAAGGACGCAGAAAGCTAACGAGTTCCTGACTGACCTACTTATTAGTAAGTTTAGTAGTACTCTTGGAGGATTCGACGCTATCGAAGACCCTGAAGAGCTAGCTAACGAACTAAAGAAAGACGAGCTCTTAAAACGTGACGTATATCGCATAGTCGAGAAAGTAAGACCCTACTTACCACTAATCGGCATTTTATCTGGTGGAGTCACTGTTGGTAAGCACGTGTACAACCACTCTTATAAACCCTCTGAGTCTAGCGAAGAAGAAGGGTACGACACTGTCTACTAACAGGTCCCATCACACCTTTCCAAACTGTGTAGATTCCTAATGGATCCATTAGGAAGACCGTCCTTGTATCGCCGTGTTCTACACTACTCTCCAGGACTCCAGCGATCACACACAGTAATGATCGCTGGAGTCCTGGAGAGTAGTGTAGAACGTGTGGAATCAGTGGAGGAAAAGATAGTGAGACTCAACGAAGAGTTGTTATTTACCTACCAGATTATAGAGATGAAACGAGCACTATTCGCTAAGAGCAGTGCAAAACGTATAAAACAAGACAAGAGGTTTAGGAGTACTGTATTCGGGAAAAGGATCATCAGTCACAACAGAGAGTTGCTGCTTCTCTGTGGTAGTAACTCAGAACGCGTGAAATCAGTGGAGGAAAAGATAACTAGACTCAACGACGAGTTGTTGTGTACCTACCAGACCATAGAGTTCAAACGAGAGCTCCTCGCTAACAGTAGCGAAAAACGTAGAAAGCTAGACAAGAGTTTTAGGAGTACTGTGTTCGGGAAAAGGATTACCAGTCACAACAGAGAGTTGCGACTTCTCTGTGGTCTCAGATAGCTGAGACGTGTCTCACTCTAACGAATTTTATTTCACCCCATTTTAGTAGTCTCGAAAGTGGGGTTAACAGCGAACTTTTCAATTTTGATTGCGAAGCATGAAAAAATGGAAAAATGCGCTGGTAGCCCCACTTTCTATACTACTAGCGGATATGACGTAAGCAACATGACGTACAGCGGACATGACGTACAGCAACATGACGTACAGCGGATATGACGTAAACAACATGACGTACAGCAGACATGACGTACAGCAGACATGTCCGTAGCGATAAATTATGTGGACTGTACACAGATTAATTTTTTAAATTATTGCAACACTACAGCAAAATTAAATGTAGTGATGGACACGAATCTGCGAGAGATTTTTTCTCAATTGCAATAATGCGCACAAAAACCGCCGTAGAAAACTGTGGAAACGAGTCATTTTCGCACACGAACCACGCATTTGTCGCGATTCGCGAACAAATGGAATTTGAGTGCAATCAAAGCGTTAACAACAAGTCTTTTTAGTCTATAAATAAGCGCAACACTAATGAATTAATAACATATTCTTGCGTAAATCGGGAAATTACGGAGTCGAGCGCCAGCCAGATTGGTAATTTTTTGACGTGGAATTAATCGGCTTTGGCTTATAATCGGCCGATTATGTGCCATGATCAATTGACCAACGATCATTGATCAATGACCGATTAATCGAATCGGCTATAATCAGTGACGTCATTTCGGGATTTATATGAAACTTCACCCCAAAATTAAATAAATACTTAGTTATAATTATAATTTGTAGATTTTGTAGTTCATATTTAGACTATTATTGCATATATAATTGCATATTTTACAGCTCCCATTGATTACAGTAAAATACATTCAAGAGGTTTTTTTACTGGAGAGATTTCATATGTGATTTAAAGGAAAATCTCTTTGTTTGACATACAGTACTGCATGAACAACAATTTGTTTGTCCGCATTTACCCATAATTATTGCGGCATAACAAAAGAAAATAGCTCATTTGCAATCATTTGTGACTCAAATTTGGTTTGTTTGTCTGCACTTTGAGCTATTAGTAGCAACCACTTAAAGGGCTTTTATAAAATGCACCTTTGTGGAATTGGCTCCGCAAGAATATTATATGTTCAGTTTGTACTGTACCTCTTGTCTGACATATTGCATTTCTGCTGTCATCACATCTTTAAAATATCCATATTAAAAAGTGCTTCTATTGAAAGCAATGTCTTCAACAGAACTATAGGATACAGCCTTGAACTATAGGATACACTACCAGCTGTTGTGGTCTAGTGGTTACCACAGCTGTCTATGAGCTAGGAGACACATGCAGGTGCAAATCCAGGGTTGAACCCACTCAGGGTCTTAAAAATAATTGAGGAGAAAGTGCTGCCTTTGCAATATCAGCAAATGGTAAGACTTTCGGGTCTTCTCAGATAACGACCTTAAATCGTAGGTCCTCGGAACCTCCATAATTTGGCTTCTAGACTGTTGGGGTTTCCGTTCACGTAAGAGTGATAAATGTAATAAACTGAAAGGTGGGAAAGTAAAGGAAAAGTGTACTTCTATTACTGTGTTATAATTTTTTATATAAGGAACCTGGCACAGCGGAACACTTAGGGGATGAAAATTGTTCGAATTTGTAAGTCTTAGAAACACCATTTCCTGAATATTGAGACAAGTTTTCACAGAGAAATCTATGATACCGGTACATGTATCTTGCCCTTTTCTCTTCATATGGTTGTAAAATGGCAATAACACAACAGGCCTGGCCGTTTGAGGCGAGCGGTCACTCACGCATGCCTCCACACGCGCCTCAACACTCCAAGGAGAGCTTAAACTACCACTCGCCTGTATTGTTTCAGAGGAGCAGAAAACTTTAATTAGAAATAACATACATTATGTCAACCATTGTGTCTTCGACGAAGACATGAAAGTTCAGTTTAAAACAACAAATACGGTAATTAAATTACCCTGATACCAAGTTATCTGATTCTTCTGTCATCACGTTATATTCACAACACTTCGAAGTAAGAACGCATCGAACGCATGCCTTTGTTAGGCTAGCACCACAAAGTATTACGGGCTCATTCACTGGACTCATGTAAAATGTCGAATATATTAAACGAGAGAGGTCTAATGCAAGATTGGTTAAAGCAGTAAAAACGAGCAAAAATGGCTCGCCCTAGACCCACTGAGGAGAGCGATTGTCCGCTCACCTACCGAAAATCAGACGGCCAGACCTGCACAAGGTGGTTACGAATTTTCTACATTAAAATGAGTCGTGTTATTGAATATATTTGAGTGGTTGCTACTGCCCCCTAGTTCCCCACCAGTGCTTCTGCAGCCCTTGTTTACACCACTAATAAATTTGATAACCAAACACATGTGAATTATTAGAAATAATCTCATATGTGCCTGATTATCATGATTCAATGCTGTAATGTTTGTTGGGAAATGGACAGTACGGGAGTATACAATGCTTGGAAAATATATGGATGCAATTAGCAGAACATCCAAGCTCAAATAATTGCATGCATGGGGAATTATGTGTGCAAAAATTGCTGTATGCATAATTATAATCTTGCCTTTACAGGTTTCTACAGTACTGTATAACATTTTCAAGATAAATCTGAACGACACAATCTAAAATCTTTGCTCTTTCATAAACAACCAAGGTGTTTATGGTGTTGTGGTGCATTGAAAGATGCTTATTGGACAGGATGTTGGTAACCATGCCAGCTCATTAAACACACAAAAGAATCACACCATTATCCTTGAAATTTAAACTTTACGTGCGTGGAAAATCATGTGTCAAAATTCATCTGGGCATGTATGGGCATGCGCTGGTGCAATCTTATTTGAAAGCCCTGCTTAGAAAATATATGGATGCTTGGAAAATATATAGAATTTATTTCTTGTGTTGAACTGGATCAGGATATATCACTTGTTATCACTTGTTATATCCTGTTCAACACAAAAATGTGATATTTATACACATCCATGACTATTATTCTACATGTATATGTAAATGGCAATAACTATTACACAGTGATGACAAAAGACCTTCCCCTACCTTTCTGATCATTTTTCTAGGGGCAACGTTCCCTTACAGAACAAGTCTATAGGTGCCTATAGGCAATGTTCGAATTGCCTATAGAAGCCTATAGGCACCTATAGGCGTCTATAGGCTAATAGGTTTCATCATAGGTCGCCTATAGAAAATGTTCGAATTGCCTATAGAAGCCTATAGGTTTCCTATAGGATCCTATAGGTTGCCTATAGCCAAAAACCACGGTCTATTCTCTCACTTTAGAGGCTTTTAAAAACCCTGGCCTGGTTGGTTCGGCTATTGTGTATTTCATTAATCACATACACACTTTTTGTTTACCATGAATCACCTCATTTTCTAGTTTAGACTATCATAGCCTGATAGCAGTAACTCTGCATTTATGACAGTATTATAATGAAAAGAAAACTGACAGCACTGTCTTACATGCAGTTCCATATGAAAATTAGCTTTCAAACTGGATATCAAATTTTGATCACAAATATTTGTGTTATCAATTTAATTGAACATTTTGTTTTAAACTTCTGTCCTATATATATATATATTATTGGCATATAACAAAACAGCAATACATTACAGTGCTGATCTTGATATGTAATGTAGATATGAAAGTGAAACCTCCAATACTATTTAATATCATGTTCTTACTATATTAAAATATTCTCATGCTCAAACTGTCCAACTGATCATGTTATTAACACAAACATTTGTCATTGATCACTATTTTCATATTGTACATTTATCAAAAGGATACCATAAAACAAATTTCTTGAATGATTGCTTTATTAGCAGCTTCATCGCCTGCCATCAGTCGCTAGAAATAAGCGATAATATTTTAGCAACATAATAAAGAAACACAGAGATAATTCATTCTCTTCGCCACTAACTTTTAAGGCATAATCCTTTCCGCTAGACACATCTTGGGCAATGAAGACGAATCCATAGGCACCTTAAATGTATAAACCAAGAATGTCAAATTAATGTATTGAATTAAAGATATCAAAACTGAGAAATAGTCATTCTCTCACCTTCAGCTATTAATTTTTTTACCCTAAGTTGAACAGATCCTAGGTCCACTCGTTGGCCAACGAAATCACTGTCGCTTTTCGTCCCACCAAAGATCCCGAGTGCTGATCGAAATATGTCTGTCATTATTATTAAGATTGTTGTCAATAACCATACATCAATGTTAAATGTTTCACGGAGTTACATAATATATAATATAAATATAACAGGAAGGTTTCTTAAAAAATATGTAAAGTCAGGCACTTTTCCTCGATCTACGTTCACATTTATGTTTGGTTAATACATGTCAGTGTCACGTGATATGCATAATTCCAATATTATGAAATTTCCGACTTTTTCCCTTCTCGCGCCGCCCACGCGTATTTCTTGCGTCAAACACGAGTGGCCCCGGAATTTTTCAGATAATCATATTAAACCGGCATAAAATTAATTAATATTCCTTTCAAACAACTTACAGATATTGTAGTAAGACACCAACCTCGTTCCCAGGGCATTTTGCCTCCACGGTCCCCAGGGCCATTTTCGCCGACCTTCCGCCGTGGAGGCAAAATACCCTGGGTCTGAGCCGATACTAATTAATCTTATGCCGGTTCAGTGTTTTACTCGAATATGATTGGCTAATGAGGAGGCGTTTTCCCTAAATTCAGGGCAAAATTACTTGTACCTGACTGATGGTGACGCCAGCGGGAAACACTTCAATTATTATGTTGTTTTACTTGTAAATCCAAGCTCCCCTGGCCCTGTTCTCTTAAATTCATGTTTGATTCAATGAAGTTCGACGCCGGCGGAAATTTACGTGTTTAAAAAATTTAAGTTGTATTATCAGACCTGCCAACTCACACGATTTTGTCGTGTGACACACGATTTTTATATGAATCTTAAGTTCTCACGATTTAGTGTCCATTTCATACGATTTTTTTAAAAATTCATGAGTAAAAATGATTTTTCTCGACCATTGAGACAGCATGAAAGAAAGAAATATCAAACTAAAGAAATCAAAATAATGTTTTAGTACAGCGGCAGTCACTGATAACAAGGGATTGAAACCTGATCGTTGACTCCCGCCATTTTTATTTTTATACGCCATCTTTTATTTACCAGTCAGAGCCATAGATATAGGAGACCTATCTATGGTCAGAGCCCCTTACAAATATCCCTGGGTACAAGGTTAAAACAACACATCACAAAAATCTCTAGATTTTTTAGGCAAAAAATTTTAAATATTACGATTTCTGTACTTCAGAGGTTGGCAGGTCTGCATTATTTAGATCAGGAAAATACCAAACCGAGAGTTTTTCGTTCAAACTCAGGTGAATTAATGCCTGGGTTCAGCCGTGATCTGACTCTCCCGCATCTCGCGGGACGTATGCGAGATTCACTAAAAAACGCGTGTGTAGGAAATTTAATATAGCTTCTAATCTTAGACTCTGAGTTTCAAGATGATTATGCTTTGTCACTATTTATTCACGCGATCGTTTCCATGGCAACAAACATGTGAATCAGACACAGCTTTCGACGATTATTGTCCATGCCAAAAAGAAAATTTGTGCTTTAAATATTAGATTTTTTATCGAATTTAATGTATTTTCTGCTGCTTCTCGATGGACGTGGCAATTTTAGGATTGTACGTTTTTTTGTAGTTGTTTAAAGGGCCTGTTTCTATGGAAACAAGTTACTTGGTGTTTATATTGGAGTCTAGTTACTTTATAGGAAATTTCTCCCCAGTCTAATTGTTATATATTACTTACATATATCAATCGAACCAATACATCATTGTAATCTCCGCTCTCCTTCTGGTAGCTCAATGGTTAGAGCGTCTCACTAACAATTAGAAGGTTACAGTTTCTGGGACTCAGAATAATTTGTTTGAGGATATGAGCTTGACGATCGTCTATGTATCATCTGATTATTATTATTTTCATCACAATTATTATTGTCACATCTCTTTGATCTTGATAAAGAAACACTATAATTTTCGATTTAAAACATAGGATGTTTTGGTTGTCATGAAAACCAGAACTAGTACCATACTTGCAAAAAGCATGAAGTGCATTTGTTCCCTTATCAAATTGTTGTGTGAAGTTTTAAAAGTGCAGTTCTGTTTTTTTCGCGGTTTCATATGACAAACTTTTGCTATATTAAATTCCCGCAAATCAGAGGTAAATTTCGAGGTTTTCGCTTTACTGTTCTTTCTTCGCGATAAATGGTACGTTGTTACCACTGAAATCGGAAAATACAGTTATTAAGACATCTTTTAAATGTATCTTTAAATGTAATGGGCTCTAGTGCTTACTACGCATGCTTGTAGCCGTGTTACCCCCCATCGTGAAGTTGAAGCTCGATTCTTTTATATTTTGTGTTCATCAATTAAAACTAACAGAAAGTGTATAATGCTGTACAGTAGGTTCTATGCTGCTTATAGTTTCTATTTGGACACAATTGTCATTAAAATGTATTATTATTGTCGTATATGTTATCCAGTACTGAGGATCAAAGCGCTGATTCGTTTTTGACCTGGTGTGAAGGTTAGTGGTAGGTTGTTGGGGGATGAAACACAGTATTCTTCAACGAAATGCATCTTGGGCTGCAAAACGCTTCGGTCTATGCGCCATCTTGAGTCTAAGTTTTCAGTACAATTACGTCATTTACCCGCTCGTGAAGTACTGGACGCTAGTTAACTCAAATGTGAAATAATATAAAGAAATAATATAGAGAAAGTTTGATATGTATTTAAAAAAAATCATTAATAATGCATGAAGAAAACACAAAGGAAAATCACCACCGTGTCGTATCTTTATATGTGATAAAGATTCATCCTAATTTACATAAACTTTAGCTTTGATTTTCTCGGCTTAGACAACGTTATTTTTCAAAATTACTACGCCAACGAACTTACCAAATGCTGGTCGTTTTTTAAGCCGTTTAAAACACTCGCAGCAGTGTTTTATCAGATATAAAACACTCGGCTGCGCCTCGTGTTATATATCTGATAAAACACTGCTGCTCGTGTTTTAAACAGTACATAAAGGATTGCAATTTGCAAGTGGATTGCATATGGATTGCTAATAAAGCTATCACTATATGTAATCATAGTTGGTCAATCAAGATATGGTCAATGAGATCATAGTCAATCGAGATATGGTCTGCAAACTCAGCTAAAGTCTTTGTTCTATCTTTTTGTTCGTCTTTATGCAATTTTGTGCACGGTACACGGTCACTGAACTTATTGTATTTTAGTATAATGAAGCAATCATCCAATAGAATCGTTTGGGTTTAAACGCTCAACCGTGTTGTTTAAATATTAATAAACCTAAAATAACAAAGGATGTGCACGGTATAAGGTACGGTTCAACATCAAAACGTAGCTCATTATAGTCGCTTTGAAGTTTGCCGAGTTTCCAGACCATATCTCGATTGACTATGATGAGATATGGTCTGGAAACTTGGCAAACTTCAAAACGGTTAACAAATTATCTGTGATTAATGTCAGGCTGTACCTCGCCATGCATAAATCCTTTGTTTTAGGTTTATTACTTAGGCTATCTGTTGTAGCACCGAGTCTAGGTTTTGGCAGTCTTTCTGTGTTATTTTCCTTTCATGTTGCGATAATGGCTGACTCAGCAGTTATACCTTATACCCTATTGTACATAGTTCCCTGTGCAGGCTAAAGTAGCCCGATTTAACGCCTAGCGGGCGTCTTGTTGTGGGGGGGGGGGGGGGGGGGGGCGAGAGAAGGCGGGCGAGGGGTCATTTGCGGTACACGTATTTCTAGTTTATGAATAAATTTTGCCCTCTATATGATTAACGGGTAATCAAAAGGTTCCTCGTTAAATTAAAGTTTAATTTCATTTGTGTTTATTGCCCTATACAAAAATTTGAGTAGCATGTTATATGGCAATGTCCGTTCCCAAGCTACCTTCATGTGCTCGTCCTCGGGAATGTAACCGTGACTTTTACTCTATTAAAAAAGAGGCAATGGAGAGCGTTCGTGCTGTGGACTGGATCACACACTAGACTTTGCGAATGGCATGTAAATGGCTGGATCAACACAAGACAGCTACAATATTTGAACTTCAGGAGCAAATTATGATAGAAACACGTGAATGGAAGAGAATTAGAGGTTGAATCAAACTCTCTGTCGTTTATGCTCCCGATTTACTGAAACTGTAGATCGTTGGGTGGCAGGTTGTCCTGTTCTTGCTAACGTAGTAGTCATATATATATTATTATTATTATTCATGTGTAAGGGATTGGCACTAGCTCTTAACCAATCAGATTGCAGTAAGTATTTGAATTGACCAATCAGAGAAGAGTTGACACATTTGGTTTCAGGGGGTACCATGTTCTAAAAATATATACTGTGAAACTTTTAAATTCTTATAAATATCTATATATTTCCTTTTAATTTTAGACGTGTAAAATGAATGCTGTTTCACTACCATTTCATCATCCGTTTATGTTAACATTGTGCGGTCCTAGTCAATGTGGAAAAACATTTTGGATTTTACAATTACTAAATTATATTGAGACAATGATAACCCCTAAAATTACGAAAGTAGTTTATCTTTATTCCATATATCAACCCTTGTACGATAAAATGCGTGCGGTTTTGGAAGAGAAAAAAATTAATTTCGAATTTGTTGACTGTAAGAAGGGTATACCCGATATTGTTGATATACAAACGAATACAACTGATAATACATTAATTATTTTAGACGATCTTATGTTAGTCGGTACATCGTCAAAAGAAAATCTTGATAAAATTGATAATATTGCAACTCAAGATGTTCATCATCGTAATGTAAGCGTAATTTTTGCATGTCAAAACTTATCTTACGGTAATGGAAAGATGCGAAATTTACGTATCAACAGTCATTATTATATCATGTTTAAAAATTTAAGTGATTGTAGAAATATGTATACAATATGTGATAATAAGAAAATAAATAGAAACCAATTCGATAAAATATTAGCTGATATTAATAAACATATTGGGTAAAAATGTACGTCTTACCGATCAATATTTATTTGTTAGCGTTTAATTTCTTATAAATATTAAGAAAAATAAAAAAACTGTTTGTTTGCTATAAAACAGAGTGTGTGTTTTGATTTTTGAAAAATGAATGCTTGTGAATTTAAAAAAAAAAGGAATGGACGATCCGAATTATGTACCCCCAGAACATCTTGCAGAAATTTATAAAAAATCTAATATGATGTTATTATCATGTGCAGAAGAAGATTATTTTAAAGATATTTTTAAACAACCGTGTTATAAGTTATTAGTATACTTATGTGAAATGGGTAGCGATGATCAGTATATATATACCTATGTAACAAATGACTGTTCACATTTGAAAGGTCGATTTATTCAATTTAAAGAGAATAATGGAAAATAAAGAATTGATTGAAAAGAATGATTGTTGGATTTTTAATGGAAAATTTTCACCACTCAATTATACAGGAATTAAAATTAAAAAAAAGAAAATGTTGCTGAGTGTTGGTTTTTTAGTGGAACTTCACCATCACTTCTATATAAAGGAGTAAAAATAAAGGAAACTATTCACATGCAATGATACCCTGTGAAAGAGTTGGTGAAAAAAATGTCTGAATTTGAGGAGGATGATTGTTTTTATGTATCTTTGAAACTCTTGCTAGATGATTATCAAGATTCCAATTTAAAGTTGATGCACTGGTCTGAACATACACAATATAAATATGGATGTCTTTATAACGCCTATGATTGCTTTTTTAAAGATGATAATATAGAATCCCGACTTAACCATGTGGTAAAAACAGCTACAAGATTCAGATTACCCCAAGAAAAAGATATATGGCTTTTTAAAACAACGATATTGCATGAATACAATCCTTACCAGCCCTTACCCATTCAAAAGGACGATGATCTTATCGGGGAATATGTTGTGTTTATAAAATGTTTTTGTGAAAATGAATGCTCGTGAATTATTAACGACTCTATCTAATCATCTTGGGGATGATTGTATGTTTAAATTTATGAGATATGATCAAATAATAACAGCTACACGCAATAAAGAATATACAAGTAAAATACAATTATTGGAGTGTAAGGAAATTAAATCATCAATACCATTTTTTCAATCATATCAATTGTTTGAAATATATTTATTCTTGGAAAGAAAGAATGGTGTTAAAGAATATATAAAAAGTTTTTCAACAGAGGATTTATCATGGATCATATATAAAGATGCTCAAATTAACAATTTAACATATAAAATTGAATTGTGGAATAATGAAAAATGAACGAAATGAACGATTTGAAAGAACGATTTGAAAGATTATATTATTACAAACATCCATGTGGAAGATGTATTAACAAACATCCGTGTGCGATTCATCCAGATGAATTAAAACTTTCTAGACTAAACAGTTTTAAACGTTGGTTGTTAAAGAAGTTAAATATACGATGGAAATATACAGTGAATGTTTCAGTGGAAATAGATCACGAATAGAAGAAAAGACGTTCACACGCTGAATTGTTTGAGATAGAAAACACACGAGATTCAACGTTTTTATTTTTTGGAATGGAGAGGTTATGAATTATGACGAAACAATATTTGGTGGAAAAACTATAATAACCAATGTTGATAACGATGCAACCTCATTAGTTGGGAAAGCTGTTCAATTAATAGAGAAGGACAAGTGTTTTATTTTAGTTAAACAACATATAAAAAAGAAAGATTTGAAAAAACCTTTTAAACATCGTTATTAAACAAAAAATGGTTTTTACATTCCAAAAAATGTGTATATTATTTGTCTTTTGTATGTTGGCTTCATTTACAAGAATTTATGAAGATTCAATTAATATCAAAAGTTGTAACGTAAAATGCTTGATGCGATATACGTTGGAATTGCTGAATTATACATATATCAACAGCACATAATGTTATATGATTTTAGTTTTATGAACAATAAAACAACAGTTAAAATAATCGTGTTCAATTTATTTAAATCGCAATTTTATACTACAGATATCGGTTATAATGAAGATATCGATTATATAAATTTTTTAGGGAAAATTATTGAAATTGATGATTTACTATATGTAAAAATTAAGTTTAATGAATATGATATACCAATGTTAAATAAAAAAAAGTTATAAAAGAATTGGATTTTTTTTTTTTGCTTACTTCATAATGGCTGGCAACTAAACAACAACAATGGTTTAATCATAGCGCTTCAAAATGTTCACATTATACACCATCGGATGAAATATCTACAATTACAGTGTTAAGGTTAACAAATGTTTGTGCAGACGGAACTTATTCACTTCATACAGAAATACGACCAATATATTATAAGAAGAGAAAAGAAAGCCAGTCACATTATATGGAAAACCTGAATAAACAATGGAATTAAGTGAATTTATAAAATTTAAAATTTTTGCTTATGATGTTATACGAATGGAAGAAGACGAAAATGAAAAAGATTTTTACATGAAATGTGCGAGATTTTGCTTTATCTTTCGGAAAATGTATATGGAAAAAACAGTTAAGCCCTTAATAATAAGTCAATTTTGTAAAAATACTCATGAAAAATGTATGTGTCATTTAAGCGATGCTGCCAACTTCAGTAAAAAAAACGATATGTCGGTACACACGAAGGAATTGACCCTCTTTATATTGATTTATATATGAAACATTTAAATGAATTTTACATAGAAAATTATTTACAAAAAAATATTTCTGTATTAATCTATTTTATTTTTGAAAGCATTCATCCTTTTTCTGACGGTAATGGGCGAATAGGGAAAGCTTTACATGCTTTTTTAGAAAGAAAAATAGATTGTAAAGTAAAAACCTAAAAACAACATAAAAAGTTGTGTAAAGTTTTAGGTATTATGCAAAAAAAACAGATTAGTTTATTTGATGTAAAGCGTGATACGTTGTTATTAGACGAATTATTATAATAAAAATATATATTTTTATAAAAAATTGTTTTTTTGTTTTTCAAAAAAAAGTATAAATACAACATCCAATAGATAAATCCAATCTGTGGATTTCTAAAGCGTTGAAAATACGTGACAACTTTTAAAATATATAAAAAAGAAATGCTTTTTTCTTCCACTTTTCTTTTTTTCAATTGTCTTTCCAAAATTGGTTGTTGTCTAGTTGTAAATTTAAAAGCTCTTTTTCTTTTAGGTTGATTTTCCATCTAAAAATCAAATAAAAATACTAATCATTACAATAATATTCATAATTCTTCAGACAAAACTTGAAAAATACTCTCAAATAACCACATAAAAAGCTTAATAAATACTAAAAATCATACAAATTCATACTCTTACCATTGAATATTTACACGACTTCTATTGATATTCACATTCTACTCTTTAAAATCCTTATCGATCGCTTCGTATATATATATACATATCTCACCCTCTAATTGACTTCCGGTTTTATTTTTTGATTTTATAAAATTAAAAACAAAAATTATATTTTACTTCCGAAATAACCACACCCACCTCACTTCGGTTCTGGTGTTCGCTCGGGACACATCTCTCTCTCTTGCTCTCTCTGTCATTATTATTTTTTTATAAATTACTTTTTGCAACTCACTTTACTTTTTTTTTTTTTAAATCATTTTTACTTTTTATATTTTTTAATAATAAATACTTTTTTTTTGTTTGCTCCTACTGTGTGTGCTCGCTTGAAAGTCGTACTCTCAAAAAAGTGCGAGGCGCTTGAACCCTCCAATGAGCTGTAGTATTTATTACTAACCAGCATTGGTGCGCATTCAACCCGCAGTACTCTTGTAAATCGCGACTGGTTTAGACTTTATTGTCTGGTCTTCCTCCTAAAAAAGAGGTTGATGTCAGGTGGGACTAGTCCATAGAGACATTTAGCTCACCGCCAGATCGATCGATTGCTTGTTGTACGTCAGGGCTTTTTGGATGTTAGCATGTGGTGAAAGAGCTAGCTAAAGTAACACATAGTTTCACAGGAGTAATTTTTTTTTTTTAATTTTTTAAAACAAAAATATATACAAAAGCACACAACAATATATCGACAGTGTTTGTACATTGCGTTACTGGATCTACCTCTATATTAAAGTGTATATTTTGTTTATATATATATATATATTTTAAATAAAAACATAACACCCCTCTAGTAATAAAATTGGGAAGAATGCTTTATTCTTCCCAATTCCACACACTAGGACAATTCCCTCCCTGTAAATAAAAAAATATATCATTTTTAAAAAAAACAGAAACACCAAATAATCTTAAACGTATCTTACTTCGGGAAACGTCTTTTTTTCCAAAAAACCTTTTACAAAAAATAATACCCTATTTGCTTCCGGTATAACTACACACACCTCATTACAGCTCTGGTCGTCGTCAGGATAACAGCTCCGTCGCTCTCTCATTTTCTTTTTTTTTTTAAAAATACTTTTTTCCACAAAATCACGTATCATTTTTTTTTATAAAATACAATTCAACATTTCTATTTTCAAAATATTTCAACCATCATCTCTTTCTTTTTTTTTTCAAAATACTTTTTCCAAATCACAATTCATTTTTTTTATAAAATACAATTCACACATCACCATCTCTATTATTTTTTTTCAAAATATTTCACATCAACACTATTTCTTCTTTTCCAAAATAATTATTTTTTACCATCATCTTAAAAATACTTTAAAAAAAAACCCAACAAGAGAGTGGCGGACATGTTTCCTTCCCGATCAACAAAAGACAACTACCATCTTCATGTGTAAGGGATTGGCATTGGCTCGATAACCTATCAGATTGCAAAGTATTATTTGAATTGACTTACCCTCCTGATTACGGATAATATTAGGATAACCAACACAGCTGGAGACTTTTTAGGACACCCCCCTGAAACCAAATGTGTCAACTCTTCTCTGATTGGTCAATTCAAATACTTACTGCAATCTGATTGGTTAAGAGATAGTGCCAACCCTTACACATGAATAATAATAATATATATATGACTACTAACGTAGAGTATCTTACGAGACACAATAACGCTCTGACGATTCTGGCTGTCGCCTGGGCTTTTTTATGTATGCGGGTGTTTTTAGTAAAAACACCTCAGGGTAAAGTCCCTGCCTTGCATAGACCACAAGGAATATCAGAAAGTATGGGATTGCTTGTTGGAGCGAAGTATGGAGAATATATGTGCTCCGGGCCGCTACGGTAACCGTGAAGGCCCTTCACGAATAGAAAGTCCCATAAAAACCATATTTCCTTTGCGACGATAAACGTAAGAACAGAAAAAGACGAAATCAATCTAGCACAATACATCATACATTGCAAAGAAATGTTACACAATATTACATTTTTTCAAGAAACACATATGATTGGAGATTGCAAGATCGACTTTGATGATCATAAATTAAATTGAAAGGATGGTCCTTCATTTACTCAGCTGGTTTTAAGAGAAAAGCTGCCGCGGACGTTGGAACAGCTATATCCCCGGATGTACAGCTTGTTGATACCGAAATCATAATGGGAGGCAGGATATACTGATGGCCAGATGTATTGTGAAAGGTATCAGAATCACTTCATTTAGCTCATATGCGCCTCATGAAGAACTCTTTGATACCTCGAAGTATTTCTTCTATAGCAAGTTATCTAAAGCACTTCAAAGCACAAAGACTAAACATCCAAGTTATCAACGTATTATTGGTGCCGATATGAATTGGGACAGACTAAAATAACCAATGGTAAAATCTCGGAGATAACAATGACAACTTACCTACTAACAACAATGGTTTAGGGCTATTAGATCTCTGTGGAAGCCAAAAGTTGTGTATCATGAACTCGTGGCTACGCTTCTCAACGATTTGCTAGCTCGTCCTATGGCTATGAGCAATGGCTGAAGATCGAGAAGAGCTACGCCTCATAAGAAAAACCTAGAATCTAGAATTTAACATGTAAATTTGTTGAACAATAGCGGTAAACAAAATAGGTGGGCTGACCCGTTGTCATCATGCACTTATGTTGTAAATTACTGGACATAGATTTAATGGTGATACGCATCAAACGACGGGAATGACTCGAACAAGCCGCTGATATGTGATGGAAATATTAGCGACGATCGCTGCGGGAAGATTAATAGACAACAAATCAAAAGAGGACCTAAGGGGAATGACCCCCCGATATAAACAACTCTTAGATAAAATAAGGTCAAACAAACGTACGTATAGAGCATGGGAACTGATCGACGGTAAAAAAAGAAGCAAATAACTTACCATTACGTGACGGAGACCTTGACGAAACTTGCAAACAAATGTGGGTATGTGGACAAAACTCTTTCGTTTGGAATAATGTCATATGATGACGTCACTAATTAAAATTAATTTTTCACAAAATAGAATCTGGACAATAAAATATTTAGACTTCATTTTTATTTAATTTATCAACAAATCCATACATACTTTTTTGTAGGAAGTAATTAAGGTTTACATGACACTCGCAGATGTAGCATAATGTCAAGAATGACGAAAATTATAGAGTTTTTGTTTTTGTCAATGACATCAATGTGACGTCACCAGAAAATACGTCACCAGACGAAAGATGTTTGCCTACATATTCCACACATAAATCTTGGTTATACCTTGAATTTATTGTTCACTTACGAGGTATATTGGGTGCTATATGACCTGTCCTTAGCAACTGGTCGTCTAGCAACGGAATACGTCCAAACACCATGGTACTCCACAAAAGGAACTTTTTCTTTAAATATTATTGCCCAAAAGGTTATATATAACCATGTTATATGACCAGTGACACAGTTTTTGAAACTATAGTTACCGTGCATGGTTACCAATATAATGGCCTCCAACTGTGATATAATGGCTTCACGGTAAAAAGGATTACTAAAAAGCTAATACGGCTACAAGAAGGAAATAAGGTGGAAAATACAAATATATGACATATGTCTGTTGTGAACTAAAACAAATTATATTTTTGGTTTTTTTTTTAAGGTTTCACAATGAAAATGTCTGATGGCTTTTCCTTTAGTAAAATACAGATTGACGAAGATTAATTCAATTTATGTGAAAACTCTTAGTTCACAACATAGATAATACATATTCAAAGTTATACTCGTGGCTCGATGGTATACCAAAAGTTTGAAATCGAGTAAATCAAGCTTAAAGTTTGGAAGTGAAATTTGTCAATGATGACACTTCAAATCTCCATGAAACCGTTCAATAAGTTCCAGATCCATTGGTTTTACCCTCTTTCTTTTGCTGCTTGTTCCCCTTGGATTTTCTTTTGGCTCTTAATATTTTCCTTTGCTTCTTATTTTTCTCTGCTTATTCTTTGTAATTAGCTATCTGTAGGCGCTGTGTCAGCTGTATGTCAGACAAACTAAAGTACATATTATTTGACAATAGTCTGCTGCGTTTATCCCCATCTTCTCAAAAGTTTTAATTGAAGCAATTGAACAAATGTTAAACACATTCCTTCTTCATTACTGTTATTTCTGTAATGTCATGAATCATTGTTGTACACATCTTTAACAGCTAGCAATGTGGCTCTTGCTATACCCCTATCACCAAAATACTCTGTATATACGAAGCTTATTACACTCAATGGAATGCCTCAACATTCTAAGTGCTCGCTCGGGTTCCATGGCTGGTGTTGAGCCCTGAAAATTGTCCTTGCAAGCTTGCATCCTGACTTGTGGTCAGTTTGCCAGGAAATGTTTTCTGGTGTATCCACAAGTGGCCCAAGCTCATGCGCCAATTTGTGTTTATATTAGTAGTATAGAAAGTGGGGCTACCAGCGCATTTTTCCATTTTTTCATGCTTCGCAATCAAAATTGAAAAGTTCGCTGTTAACCCCACTTTCGAGACTACTAAAATGGGGTGAAATAAAATTCGTTAGAGTGAGACACGTCTCAGCTATCTGAGACCACAGAGAAGTCGCAACTCTCTGTTGTGACTGGTAATCCTTTTCCCGAACACAGTACTCCTAAAACTCTTGTCTAGCTTTCTACGTTTTTCGCTACTGTTAGCGAGGAGCTCTCGTTTGAACTCTATGGTCTGGTAGGTACACAACAACTCGTCGTTGAGTCTAGTTATCTTTTCCTCCACTGATTTCACGCGTTCTGAGTTACTACCACAGAGAAGCAGCAACTCTCTGTTGTGACTGGTGATCCTTTTCCCGAACACAGTACTCCTAAACCTCTTGTCTCGCTCTCTACGTTTTTCGCTACTGTCAGCGAAGAGTTCTCGTTTCATCTCTATTACCTGGTAGGTAAATAACAACTCTTCGTTGAGTCTCGTTATCTTTTCCTCCACTGATTCCACACGTTCTACACTACTCTCCAGGACTCCAGCGATCATTACTGTGTGTGATCGCTGGAGTCCTGGAGAGTAGTGTAGAACACGGCGATACAAGAACGGTTTTCTAAAAGTTGGATCCATTAGGAATATACACAGTTTGGAAAAGTGTGATGGGACCTGTTAGTAGACAGTGTCGTACCCTTCTTCTTCGCTAGACTCAGAGGGTTTATAAGAGTGGTTGTACACGTGCTTACCAACAGTGACTCCACCAGATAAAATGCCGATTAGTGGTAAGTAGGGTCTTACTTTCTCGACTATGCGATATACGTCACGTTTTAAGAGCTCGTCTTTCTTTAGTTCGTTAGCTAGCTCTTTAGGGTCTTCGATAGCGTCGAATCCTCCAAGAGTACTACTAAACTTGCTAATAAGTAGGTCAGTCAGGAACTCGTTAGCTTTCTGCGTCCTTTTACGTTCGTACTCGACGTACAGTTTGTCTATTACTTTGCTTGACGCTTTTTTGATGTAAGCGACTGATTTGTTCAGTTCTCCATCCTCAGCAAGTCTAGTCAGCTCGTCTCGTTTTTTGTCCACATCAGTTTGTGGGACGTCGTCAACTTCCGGTATGTCGTCGACTTGTGGTGCGTCGTTTAGTTCTTCCGAAATAGTGGATTCTGCGTCTTGTATCTCTTCAATGAGATCATCAATTGGTTCAAGATTTTTTGTCTTGCGCTTTGGCATGTCCTATACTATACGATATGTTTTGTTTTTGCGGAACAATTACTTCGTACGAGTACGGATGCCTTAGAAGTATCTCCAATCTTGCGTACTCGTTGTCTTTCAACTGTTTTATTATTTTCTCAATCTCCGTTTTATCAACTCCGTTAAGATAATCGTCTGCGATGGTTTTCATATCGTTTCTGTTAGGGTTGTAGAATGTTACTAACTTTGAGATGTTCTCACGATATGGTTTACTAATTGAGGTTAGTTGTTGCGTTATGACGATTGTGGACAGGTTGTAGTGTCTAGCACTAAAGGCTAGTTTGACTAGTTCGCTTGTTCTGTTTTTAACGTCCTGCCCACCAGCACAATCGTCTAATATTATCAACGAGTTGGTACCTCTGTAAGTCTCGGCTACGTATTTAAGAATTACGTTGACTTTATCCTGCTCACACTGAATAGTTATAAAGTCTGGGTCTCTCAAGTATTTCCACTCTGTGTACGTTTTGTTCCATTCGAATGTTGGACATATAAGAATGATATATTCGAAGTGATTCATGTATTCTTTCTCTATCATATCCAGTAGGTAGTGTGTTTTACCACAGGCTGTCATACCAACAATTAGCATGTTAAAAGGCGTTTTCATATAGAATACTACATGTTTTAGTATTGGATTGATTGCAGATCGTTGTTGATAAGGTTTACGAGTCCGTCGGAGAGTACGAATATTCTACACATGACGTTCGCTGTTGTAGCTCCTTTATTGATTTCCATCAATATTCCTGACTGAGTGTTCACAATCCTTTTTCCAGTGGCAACTTTCATATTATCTTCGATAGATCTAAGGTCAACAACCAAAGCGAAACCGTCTTTGTAAAACTTTTGGACAGTCATATGCTGGTCGGAGTCTAGTCCTTGCCCTAATAGTCTTTTCGCTTCTCCCCAGAGTCTTGATTTCGGTATTCCTTGACTGTAGACCATGTTCGGCACACCTTCGATAGTGAGTTTGACTGACTCTATGTTTGGGTAGACGAACTCCTCGCTGTCAGTTCTTATCTTATTTGTGAATAGTAGAACGACAGCTTTCATCGATTTTCTCGGTAGGTTAATATTCTCGTTTACGAGTGTGGTTCCTTTGTCCCACTCCACAGTCTTCATTAGTGTGACGTGTTCATATGATAGAGATCTACCTGATGCGTACAGAGACGACACTTCGCTAGCAATCTCTTGACTCTCGATAGTTTCGTACTCTAACTCGAGGTTCTCCAACGTGTAGCCAGCCACAGCTGATCCAGATTGAGCCACCATAATATCAGACGCTTTAGGTAGTGTGATTATATACCTGAAATTATTGTTCATGTTGTATGGTGCGTATAGACCATGATCTTCTAGAATCTTGTCGACTCGAATCTTTTGTTTAGTGTCGTGGATAGAGAACATCAGACCGTCGCTAACTTTTTGCACGTCTCCACTGGCAGCGCCACTGTCGTCCTTCGAGACTAACTTTCGAAGGTTCTCGTTTGCTACACCATATTCGACCATCTGGTCTCGCTCACTGTTAGATTTCCAGAGGTCTTTGTACGTTCCGATGACGCTTTCACCACTATTGTCGTACACGGACTCACCAGCTAGTTTTATCACCAGTCTCTCAAGTAGTAGTCTCGAAAGGTTGTTAAGAAACCATGATTTAGCGTTCGAACTTTTAAAGTCGAATAGTAGATGGAGACTGGAGGGTATCAAACAAGTGTTACCTTTCGTTTTCGGGATATCGATGTATAACTCCTCCCCTGGGTTGGCTTTGTTGGGGTTTAGCGTTACAACGTGACGGGTTCTTGTGCCTTTGATAGTAGAAATTTCGCGACGTCTATATCCAGGAAGCAACTCTTTTTCACTAGTATTCATACTATATATTATAACACATGTTTTATTTCCTCTGTTTGTACTGATCGTAGACGAACCAAGCTAGTGCTATCGCTAGGATCCATAAATTGGACGCTAACCAAGATATACCTGCAGCTCCCCACTTTAGCACAGTCGCCACCATGTTTAGCAGTCCAGCCAGTAGAGGACCAGCATTTGTGGCTAGATTAGCTATAGCTTTCCCTAATTTCCCAAGTGCTTGACCACCTTTGAAGACAACACTTCTAGCAGATATTATGATTGTGGTGATAAAAGAGGCTATGGTTATTCCCATAGATGAGGCTAGTAGCCAGTTTTCTTTAAACCACTCCTTTATTTTTTGTAACCTAGTGATGTCCTCTTCTTGTTGTTCTCTAACCTCCTCACGTTCGAGTTGGTCTAAGGTTCGGTCCCTAGCTGTCTTGAGACCTACCAATCGTTCGTTCAACTCGAGCTCCTCTGTGGAACCAACTTCCTCTCTGTTGAGAAGGTCCACAGTCTTGTTAATAGCGTCCTGAAAATAGTCAGCTTGTGCTCTTAGAAATTGTGGTCTAGTGTCTGGATCGATTGTATCACTTGAGTTTAGGACGCCTCTTAACTCGCTACTTTCTTTTTCTGTTAACCCAAATACGTTATCTTGGTTCGCTTCTGTTTCAATTACTGGGAAGTCTTCACTTGAAACTGTGGTGTCTTCTGTTATATCGTCAGTTGTTAGGGTGTCTACTGTTCTAGCGTCAGTTGTTGTTGTGTCGGGGATTTGTTCAACTAACTTCTTAAACTGCTCAATCGCACTCTTACTTTTAGTGTCTGTACTGTAGATTAAACCGTTTTTTCCAGGTTTTAGTATTAGTTTAGGTTTTAAATATTCACCGTCTTCTCCTACCGGTTTGAAAAGAATAGAACCTGAGGGTGTCACATATGACCTATTGACTATATTCCTTGACACATCGTCATGACTGAGTCTTTTTTTATACAACCTATGTATTTTTCTATTTATTAGATTGGTTCTTTTTACACCGTTTATTACTAACTTTTTATTGTCTCCTTTTAGTTCTTTCAGTCTTCTTTTGATTTCGTTCTCCTCTTCGAAAGCTAAATTGAAGCTCTCGTCGTGGACATCACCGTATGTTGCCGGTTCAGCAAACACTACTGCTGGGGCGGTGACACTACTACCCTTACTAGTGATTAACACTGTTTTACCATCTTTTCCGCCTGTGAATAATGTCTCCGCATATTTGATTCTGTCTTGTACTCTATTTGCTATGTCTCTCCTCTCTAGTTCGAGTTTCACCCTGGTGATTCTACCTCTCACACCAGTATTTTCTGACGTTGTATCATATTCTGTGGGATCAATAGCTTCGAGCATCTCAAACTCTTTTTCTAACCTCTTGTCCGTATACTCCTTAAACTCGTCAATCTTTTGCATTTCGATTTCATCGAACCCTCCTTCAGCCATTATATACTACTCGATATTTTGAATATCGCTCTCTGGTATCCATGAGTTATGTTTACTGTCATAGCCAAGCCACTTAACCAAAGCCATCTTCTTACCTCCCACCTTCTTTCTCTTTAGTATCTTCTCAACTTTGTATACGTCGTCTTTTTTATCAACAGCTGACAACTCTTCCTCATAAAACTTACCAATGATGGGTTCCCCTTCATGGTCCTCTATCTCGTACACGGTAGGGTCACCACGTATGACCTTTGTCACTTTGAATAGCTCCTCAGTGAAGTTAGCCTCGTACCCTTTCGCGAATATGCTCTTGTACTTTGATATCCTGACAGTCTCACCTACTTTAAACTTTGGTAGTGGGTAGTCACCGAAATGGTGTCCGAACAACGTCGTCCATACTTCGTTTTCGTTTTTATTGCTCACATCTTTAGGTTTCATAAGTGTGGTACTATGTTTAGTATTGTTGTAATTCTCAACGAGCTGGTCCAAGATATCAATCCACTTGTACGTTCCCTTACTGTAGAAGTATTTCCACATAGACGTCTTGAGTGTTCTATTAAACCGTTCCACGACTGCTGCCTTTTTATCAGAGTTTGTGCTGAAGTATTTCACGTCGTGTTTATCCAATAGATCCTTTACACCAACGTTGTAGAATTCCTTACCATCGTCAAACTGAGCCAGCTTTGGATACTCACCAAATCTAACCTTAACCTTCTCTAGTAACTCTGTGACAGCCTTAGTCATGTTTTTCGTATCTTTCCTGTAGACAGGTATTGCGAAAGCATACCTACTAAGGACCTCAGTGGCTGTTAGTATCCAGTAGTATCCGTTGTTCTTGTGTTTGTACTTACCCATGTCGACCAAGTCCATCTGTATCTGCTCACCAAGATAGTCAACAAACGTTTGTCTAAACTTGTGTTTCTTAACAACTGGTTTGTACCTGGTGTACGTGTCTTGAGATTTTAGCCAATCCTTTATCTTTGCCCTACTAACGTTTAGACCGTCTTCTTGTGCCTTTTGGTACAGCCTCTCAGCAGATTGGTAACCAGTTGATGGGTTGTAGTAAATATCTCTTAGTTCTTGCTCCATATACACTACGTGATGTGTAAATCTAATAGCACGTTACCAACGTTAACACTGTTATCGTCCTGATCTGTTATCTTGAACTCTAGTTGGTTGATGACTCCTTTGTTTATTGGGATTTTCGACCCAACACCAAAATGTTGTACAGAGCCTTTGAGTGTCTGCGTGCTAGTTATTGGCAGTACTGCGATACAGTCACTTTTGTTACCATTAACTATGTTATTAGATTTGTCCACGATACTAGACGTTACTTGTATGTATTTCAGTCCTCTGTTAACGTTCACAACGTTAGGACTGGTTTTTGTGGTGGCTATTGTAGTGTTTTCGTCAAATCCTAAAAGTTGTCCAAATTTAAACAGTTCTATTTGTTGATCAGTTGTTATCGTACACGTTGAGTCATATCTATTAGCTACTAGCTTGACGTCTCCTAACTCTCCCAAGTCGTCGGTGATCATTTTAAAGGTGTGATACCCAGTGCTAAAAATGTGGTCACTACTGTTATAAGTTATCTTGTTGTTAGCTGTGGTTACGTTAACGTAATCCCAAAAGATGGTTGCCTTCTTCACCAATATGTGAGGGTCCGAGTTAGTTGTTAGAATTGACTCTGGTAGGTCTATAGTTTTCGTTGAACCACTAATCAATACTACTACTCTCATATAACGTACGGTATGTTATGATGGATGCGTTTCAAGAGAAAGTATCCTTATGCTGATAAGAATAGGTTTTTTCTTGACGTTGACGACAATATGTATATACATATATTCTTCGTGACGAAAACCAATATTGGTGACGTTAGTGTAGACTCAAGTAGGTTTAAGAGTAACCCGGAGTATACTAAGTATCTAACTATAAACAAACCAGTGGAGACGTTAAACAAACCAGTGGACTTCGAGACGTTGATCAGACGTTATTATGGTGAGAACTATGACAAAGCGACTAAGAACTCGAGAGACGCTATCAAGAAGGCCAAGTTGGACTTCGTAAAAAAGTATCCTTACGCCACACTGACCAAGTTTTGTTTTGAGCCTATCCAAACACGACAAGGTGACGTGACAAGGGTCGATGTCTACTTCGTCAACAACGACATATTGTCGACTAATATTACCAACGCTATATTTAAAAATGACAAGAGTATGTGGAAGTGGCTGCACAATAGCAAGTTCCCAATAATATGGCTCTCTGGTGGAACTATCCAACCACTATCAAAAGGTCGCAAGAACCATTGGGGACTTTGGGATGGCTATCCAACGGAAAACGTGTTGAACTATCCAGTGAACAACTTTAGAATCTTCGTTAGTCAGAAGAGCTACTTTCTCTCAAAGCTACCAATCTTACAAATAGTCACGTCAAAGACAAAGTCAAAGTGGGACGACAACGAGAGCTACTATAGGGTTGTGTTTGCAACGTATTGTGCAAGTTTCTGTTGCGGAGTGTCGTTGCAACACTTGTCACCCTCACAAGAAGTCCACCCTGTTATCACAAGTGTGATGAGGTTCCATCTGTACTTTACTGTTAGAAGACTTCTAAGAAGGATGGAAGGTGGTGAGAGTATGAGATCGATAAGTAGAGAGTTTGACGCTGGAGAATTGTATGGTAAAACAGACAAGATCCCTAGAAAACATTACTACCACGGTAAAGTTCTTGCTGATGGTACAACAGGTGAGGAGAGAGTCTTCACGATTAACGACGTTAAGAACGACTACAAACGATACGTTCCTCTGGTGTCGAACGGTCTCACCAACATTGGGCGACAATATCTAAATCAGTCTATAGAGGCCTTCGTTTACTCTACACTTGGCGCACAAGCGAGGACGCGTGTGTCAGTCGTTGGTGGTTCTGCAGGCAGTCTAGAGACTCAACAAGAGTTTAGAAAGCTGGTGGAGGATAGCGTTATAAACTATGACGTGTCAACGTGGATTCTCAACATGAACAAGTCGATTAGAGACACTAACGTTGTCCAAAATCTAGCACTATCACCGTCTACATGGTTAATGCCAAGTAACGTGGTAATCCTCAAAAACAAAATCGCTGGGTACAACAACCTGCTAAAGACTGCTACACAGAGTATGAAGTTTGGAGTAAATAGTGGGCTAAACTACGCACCAACGATGGAGGTTAAGAAAGCTCACCAGGAAGGTGGAGAGCACCTGGAGACACTCGACAAGCCACCAAAGGTGGCACATCGCATGGCAACACCAAATGTGACACACCAAGAATATCGTCTGGAGGTGACACGAGATAGCAACGCGACAGAGTTGTGGCTAGTTCTAGGGGCTTCCGCTGTGTCTGGCTATTTAGTGAGCAAATATGTGTTATAACATAATGAGTCTAAGTTATGGATTTGAGGACAGAGACTACGAGAGCGACAAAATATTAAGAAGAGCGAAGAGACATCTAGACAATGACCCTAAACTAAGCGTGAGCGGTGGGAGGATGTCTGGAGATATAGATATGGCGCTCAGGGCACTAAAAAACATAGCAGATCCAGTCGATGATTTGGACGCTATCAGTAAAAAAGTGTTGGAGTCCGTGTACTTATCACAATACTTTAAAGTGCAGTCCTATAACGTTCTACTCGATTTTAACATCACAAAGCACACCGCGAACGCAGACATGACGCAGTTTTACCACAGTGGGACAAATAAAGTGAAAGACATTGGAAACACACTAGTGCAAAGTGTTCAATCCTATGGTCCTATTATTGGTACTGACAGTGGTCATAGCTTCCTATCCCCTACAATAACTCAATATCAACTAGAGGTTGGAATGCACTTTAACTGTCCACGTATGCAGTACTGTGACATATCCGTTTTCGTGGTATCGAGGTTAGCCAAGAGGGTGTCTACAGCAGATTGGGAGGCGATTATCTCAAACGATGATGGTTCTTGGGACAAGTTCATCGGATATAAAGGTGGTACAACTGATAAGTTGTCGTTTGGTGGTGGCCTCCCAGCAAAGGAGTACACGTGTACAATACCAAATAGTATCGACACCACTAAGAGACACATGATATCAATACATTGGCAGATGGGTAACTCGCATGTTAGAGTCAACAACATAAGGTCGACAGACTCAGACTTCACAGCTAACTATAACGAGATAGGGTATCCCTATGGAACAATATTTGCAATACATCGACCAAAATCGTTGCTCGCACCCTACGCGTACCCATCTCTGATAGAGTTCTACGGTATGAAGATAGTCTCTGGCTACATGACGAACCGAGACGTGCTAGTAGTTGGTGGGAAGATGATGGACGAGTATAATATAAAGTAAGATATATGAAGAAGAAGTCAGTTATTGTTTTCGATCACATATCAAAGGACATGTCAGAGGAGGAGACACTAGAGCTCAAACGCTTGTACGCGTACTACCACAAGCTAGAAGCCTGTTACAAATGGAAATATAAGAGGTTGAAGAAAGTTAGACTATCGTTGAACATGACTAGCATAGGGTTAACAACAGTAGGGATTGTAGCTGGATCGGTAACTGTTAACCCTATAATTATTGCTTGTATTAGTGGTCCTGGAGTGGTCATTCAAGGCTACTTGGCTAAATCCAATCTGACGAGTAGAGTGGAGCACTGTAAGTTCGCACACACTAGCTATAAAAAGATACTGACACAACTAAGATCGTATCTTAGAGGTCTTCCTTACAACGAGTCAATGTTTCTTTCAGACGTTAAAGTGTTGGACGATAATGTGACTGACTTATGCCCACCAATCAATGGAATGGTGAAAAGGTACAATAAAGTATACGAGACACAAGGGGGGTCCGGTTCCGACCTCCCTTAAGACACAGGTCTACACATAAGAACCAAGGGTGTTTTCCGCGTAAAAGACGACGAAAACTGAGGTCCCGTTTTGGGACCTCAGAGTCACTTATAATATTACACACAGTATATTATATATGACGAGCCTTGTCGAAAATTTCAGTTTTGAGAACAATTCAGTCACGACTATTAAAGATGGAGACAACATATGGTTCCATGGAAAAGAAGTCGCTAAGGCACTAGGGTATAAAAACGCGAAGTGGGCTATCAGTGTACACGTTGACGATATATATAAGGTCAAACGAGATGTGTTTGAAGGGGGGCGTGATTCGCGCCCCCCTTTAAACTTGCAACCAAACATGATACTCATATCGGAGCCAGGAGTTTACTCTCTAGTCTTCTCGTCGAAACTCGAGTCAGCCAAGAAGTTTCAAAAATGGGTATTCACAGAAGTCCTACCGTCTATTAGAAAGACGGGTCAGTACACACAATGCAACCAGTTATCAATAATGAACGAGACAGACTTGCATTATAATATAGTTAAATATATTAGAGAGTATCATCCAACAATAGTCATCCCAGGGTTGGGAGAGTACCAAGACACATCTACTAAAAGAATAGATGGATGGAAGAAGGGTTACAGTGGCGGACAACCAGATTTGATAGTTCCGCAACTACATAAGAGATACAATGGTTTTGCTATAGAGTTCAAAACACCGAAAGGTAATGGGGTTATTAGGAATAACCAGATGAGGGTATTAAGAAGACTAAGATCACAAGGGTACAACACATTATTATCCTCAGACCAACATGAGATAATACATTTCATAGAGACATATATGAGAGACTCCAGGGTTCTGTGTGAGTATTGTAATAGAAGATTTAAGAGTGAAACCACACTGTCTAATCATCAAAGATACTTTCATAGAATACTCTATCTGTGAGACGACCTGTTAGACGACCTGTTAGATGATCTGTGAGATGACTGTGAGATGGTCTGTGACGAGATATCACGTATGGTATAGATGACTGACAACGAGTCCGTACCCATTATAACGTCGACAACAAAGGTCAAAGACCCTAAGAGAGTAGAGGCAGGCAAACGCTTGGCTGCTATATCTAAAGCAGCCAAAGAGAGGAAGATGAGAGAGAGAGTGATAAGTGAGGACGATAGTTTTAACTACGGATACATCATAGGCACTATAGGAGTGGTAATAGCCGCTAGCTCACTGTATTACACGATGAGACAAGACAAACAAGTAGTTACCGAAGAGCCTAAGACCGTTGTTATAAAACCATCACGTAAACTCGACAGCCTCGATTAAAACATATCGTATAATATATGGCATCAATAGATAGAAAAGAACTGATGAACGAGCTATACGACGCAGCCCTCGTGACTGCTGGAGCCGTAGCCGTGTCGATGGCATCAAAGAAAATACTAAAAGAACCGTTGGGTACCCCAGAATCAGTGAAGGGTACCCTCAAGTTAGCGACTGCTGTAGGCGTTTCAACGCTACTCGTTAAGTGGGCGCAGAGCAAGAAATACTTACCTATTGACCCGTTCTCAAAGTAATCTAACGTAATACATAATGGCTAGTGTGATAGCAGGTGGCTTGTTCAACGCTGTAGCATTCGCAGGAGCTGGATTCATATTCAGCAAGCTAAACCACACCGGCTACGAGACAGAGATAAAGAGACATAACAAAGCATTGGAGAGTCTCGCAAGAGCGAAAGAAAAGTTCTACGAGAATGAGATTCGTCAGAGAGACAAAGTTAAGGAGTTAAGACAACAGTTGTCAGATGCTAATGCAGACATAAACGACACGAACCACGCTCTGGATCAACTAAGACAAGTACTGACGATACAGTATGATGGGAAGACATTTAGTAAAGAGCCTGAGTTATCAGACTATTATAAACCCTCTGATGAGATGAGAGAATACCAAATGATATTCGTCGGAGCTGTCGGGTTACCCGTTGGGTACTTGGTGTACAGAGTGATCTAAACATAACTATACATACAGCACTATAGTTATGAGTGCTAGAACTTTGAAGGAGATAGCGATGGAAGCAGACGAGAAGCTTAAACATGACGCACTGGAGACAAACACACATAACGTATTGGAGATACTTTTCGAGAACCAGAAGAAACACAACGAAGCGTTGATGGTACTCTGTAAGAACCTTATTATCCAGGTAAACGAGACCAAAGAGTTGAGACTACTATTGTCAGACACTCGAGATCGATTAAGACAGATCATGACGACACAGCACAATGGGAAGACATTCAGTAGAGATTACAAGTCACCTAACTATTACGCACTCTAGAGCGACACTTAAGTTACCACACTATAGTCTAAAGATACATATAGTATAGTAACTTAGATGGTTGACGAACGCACAATGAGAATGTTCTATGCTGGGTATACGTTGGACGAGATTGAGACATCAAAAAAGTGGAGTGGTACTACATTAGGGTACACATTGGACGAGATCAAGAACGGAAGTAGGGACGCAAAACCAAAAAAGTGGAACGACACCACATACTGTTACGAGTGTAGTAACCACAGAACCCAAACCGAAGACGGTGTGTTTAGTTGTGACAAGTGTGGAGAGACTACCTATGGACGCGTGAGAAACTTCGTACCTAACATTTGGATGTACAAGAAATCGGCTCACAGCTACAGTAAATGGCTAGAAAGAATGTTGACTAGCAAAAGACTAGTTAACGAGAGTGACATACCAATAGTGGTCAGTGATTTTATAAAGATAGTGTGGTCTCTTAAAATAAACAAACTAGTTGTCAAGAATATATCGAAATATATTTTCTATATCATAAGAATATGCTCTAGAAGAGGTATAGAGTTGAGAGGTAGTCTTAACGACCTCAAACCTGGTAAGGTCAAGGCACGATTCGAGTATAACCTGTATAATGTAGTATACAAGGATCTAGGTTGGGACGGAAGAGAAGATCCATACTACAACGAGTGGGTAAATAAAATATATAGTAATATATAATGGCAAGACCAAGAATTTACCAAACCAAAGAAGAAGCTTTAGTAGCATCCAGAGCGCAAACTAAAGAGTGGATGAGAACTCACAAGTGGGTGTGTGAGACATGTGATCAGTCATACCATGTGACCTCTAAATATAGACACCTGGAGACCAAAAAGCATTTGAGAAATTTGAGCATCTGATTTTAAACTATTTTGTAATGTCCATACGCATAGCTAGACACACCATCTGGTAGTATATGTCGTTTGTCGTCAAAGCAGCTCAAGGATATCTTACTTATTTCGTAGCTTCCTAGTCGGTGGCTCTTGCTGCGAATAGTTTTAATTATGTGAGACATTTGCTCACCATTTGTCAGGACACTTTTATAATTGTCGTGTCTTATGTTGTTTCTAATGGTACTCTTCTTGATACCTTTAGCAGTCTTCCCACCTTTTCCGTCTTCTTTTATGTAGCTATACATTTTCGACCTTAAACCAACGAACTCAACGATTGGGACTCCTAACGTCTCGTCCTTCATTTTACCAATAACCTTCTTGTTAGTTAGGTCGAAGTAGGGAGATGACTTGTCATATCCACTAAAGTCGAACACTTCCTTGTTAGCGTACATGTCTTTGTACACATCTTCCGTCTCGATCTCATACATTATACTATCCGTGTCTGTGAATAGTAGTTTGGCTTTGCTGCCATACTTCTTTTTGACGTTGTTGTAGTGGAAGTCATACATAAATGTCTTCGATAGGTCTAGAATACACATACCCACATATGCTGGTCTATTTAGAGTTAGTATCTCTTTGATCTTGTGAACTGCTACCAAGTTATTGTCAAATATCTTACTGCTTACAAAGGTTGGTTTCGACGTTAGTTTCTTCAGCTTTTCCTCGTCTGTCACTAACTCCACGTTCACACGCTTTCGCAGATTCTCCATAGTCTTTCCGAATACACTATTGTTCATAAGCTTGAAGAAATCCTTCTCAAAGTCGTTCTTCGCTTGGGTCCTCTTGTCTGTATTAAAGTCGATATATTGCTTGAGCCATGGTGACTGATCGAACTGAAGTACTCTATGTATCTTCTTAACCTTCATTCCCAAACTCTTGTATAATTGTAGGTTTCTATAGTGAACGACGTACTTACTCTTACCGTTTAGGTTAGGTACAAGTTTTGCAACCTCTCCTACAGATATCTTAAACTTGTTTTGGATTGTCTTACAATAGTTTGACAACATATCACTACTTACTTTCATCCTCTCAGGGGCTAAAGGATAGTCGTTGTGAAGATCGTGTAACTCCTTTGGATACTCCAGGTCAACCTCTAATAGTATTCCTTTGCTTGAGTCATCCTTACATTCGTTAAGATCGAACTTCTCGACCCACTCAAATCCACCAGTCGGTAGGTACTGACACATAGCCCAACCGTAAAGGTTATTCGCATCTAGGTATACGATGTGTTTCGATGGTTTACTACTATCATAGTCCTTCATATATTTATTATTGGCCTTACCATATCTATGCGTGATACAAGAGACGCCACCTCGCATTCCTTTCTCAATAAACTGAAACATGTCGATATCAGTCATCAACTCAAGTTTCACTCCTGTCATCTTTAGAGCAGCGTCCCATGATAGTCCTGGTGATGTGAAGTAGTGACAAGGATCTAGTTGGTAGTACTGCTTGCAAGTCTTTCTGAAGTTCTCAAACACGTCAGACAATAGTAACACATCAGTCTTGAGGTACACATCATGGTACTCACCCATACTATTCAAGTCGAACGTCTTCCACACTTCTTGTGCGTGTTCATAATCAGCGTCTGATATATGTTCGTCATTTAGCACACTGTAGAAGCTCTCCTTTGAGGGTAGCTTTATGTCTTCGAACTTATCGAAACTATCCATATAGTCATATGGGTACACACCCTTTCGTGACATCAACTCTAACTCCTTACCTTTAAATACTTCGGACGTGTACTTAAGACAATCTCTTGGTAGGTTGTTCACTAGGTTGGCTAGACTAGAGCTCATGAATTGGAAACTATCTAGAAACACTAGATGTTTACCTAACATGAATGCCATATATTTCTCCATATTATTTGGTATGACGTTGATTTTCTGACCTAGCTTGCCTATCTCTTGCATTATGAAGTGGCTATCGTACCCTCTTAGATTGTGAAATATGACAGGTATCTTACCAGTCAATCTATAGTTCCTATTGCACAACTGATGTGCAGAGCCTCTGTATTTACCAGTGACATGACAATGATCTCTAACTCTCACGTCTCTACGTTTATACTTTACGTCACAAATGTGACATTTAGTCGCTTCCTTGAAGTTAACCTTATCAGCTACGGTCAACACCATGTCCTCATTAAAATGCTCCTTCCTGACTTTCTTGCAGTATTTAACCTCCTCTAGCATCTTCTTCATGAACTTCTTAACCGCTTTCGGACCTCGAAACATCTCTACTGGTTTACTATATTTATCATCGTAACAGCACACTACTTTGTATCCATACCCACAGTCCGTATGTCTTTGGTACTCACTAGTGTACGATCCTGTGAGTGGTGTCACGTTGTCGACCTTCTCTGTGATAGCCTCGAAGTCTGCGTATATCACGAATGGTACCTCTAATTGTTTGTGATAATTTACGTACTCAAGAGTGCTATCTTCTTCATCTGGCATCTTGATCGCTTGCTTACCATTTACCACCATACAAACCTCCTTATGTTTCTCTAGAACCTCACTGGTAGTAAAACATTGAAGACAGTACCTACAGAAGTTCTTGCGACACTTGTGTTTAGACTGACCGCACATAAACCTATCAAAGTCTTTGATGTATACGTAATGTCGTTTACTACCACTAGTTATAAGTAGCAGGTCCATATGATCCTCGTACTTCTCCTCAGAAACGTAAATAGGGAATGGCTGCTTGTCCTCGTACCCAAACACGTTGATACTAGTACCGTTCTGCCTCTCTATCTTGTTGTACTGTTTTGTATTAACTGGAAATCTCACTCCTTCATAGTTCACAGAACCTACGTTCTTCTTATGCTTCGACACTCTCTGCGGATCCTTTCCTACAGGACACTTGTGCAACACGTGACACCACATGAAACACTTGTCATCTTCATTCTTTATATTAATCAAACCTTTCGACGCGTTCCTCAACTCTTCAGGTAGCTCAATATAACTCGATCCTTTAAGAGGCTTGTATACTACCACATTAATATAGTGATCATTAACACTATCTATAACCCACCCAGACCCTTCTGACAACCACACAGCTATACGATTCACTATCTCCTCACTAGCTTGCTTCGTAGTCCCACTAATATCAACACTATTAATCACTGTTTTGACCACACTATTGAAGAAGGCTTCCTTAATCACGGACTCACCGTTACCAATCTCTTTCTCTAGAGTTACTTTCAACGTCTCAGAAAACTTTAAACCTTTCAGTCTCTCTAACTCTTTCTGTAGAGTTGAGTCCACTACTACTCTAGTCTTGACTAGTTGTTTTAGTGGATCATTATTGTCGATCACCTCAACACTATACGACTTAGTGTACCCTTTGAGAGCAACTCTCCTTTGTACTACAGTAGGACGTGTCTTAGCAATAAGGTTAGTGACTCTCTCATACTCTTTGTCTGAGACCTCCTGACTTAATCGTGATCTCTTAACATACCGTCTAAGATCACGTCTAGCCTCTCGAATCTCTCTAACCTCTCTAGCTCTGGTGACTCTATTAATGACGTCCTCTCTAGATACCTTTCTAATAAGGTCCATCCACTTATACCCCAATGCTTTAGCGTCAGCTAGATAGCCAGACATCCTCTCTAGAAAACTCATCTTAATATTAGGCATAACTAAGTCATCAGAACCCATAGCAGGATCACGTGCACCACCACTCGATAGTATACCACTACGAGCGACATTACCACCCACAACAGAGTTACGTTTACGTCCAGACCTTTTCATAAGAGTCGTTTTATTATTTAATATAGCTAAGTCCTTAGACCCTTTTGAATCACGAGCCCCACTCAACTCATGACTTGAAATAAAGCTCATATCAGGACCACGTGTAATACCACTTGACATAGTCTTGTTACGAGCGATATCCTCACCCACAGCAGCGTCACGTCCAGACACCTCACTCTGTAGCCTACTAGCTGAGACATTTCTCTGACTCCCCAAACCACGTGACACATTGCCTATTAGTAGTCTCGAAAGTGGGGCTAACGGCGAACTTTTTCCATTTGAATGTCTCAACTTCTCTAGGGAACTAGACACTTTTTCCGTTTTTGGATTCCGCATATTTGCTCGAGAGTTATATGCGGAATCCAAAAACGGAAAAAGTGTCTAGTTCCCTAGAGAAAAAAGTTGAGACATGAAAAATGGAAAAATGCGTCGGTAGCCCCACTTTCTATACTACTTATATTGGAATTTATTCGATTTGTCAAAATTAGAGGATATTTTCATCTATTATTTGCAGTTTATTGTTACAATATATAAATGAAATAATGTGTATTTATATCTATCATAAGGTGTGTGTCTTTTCATTGTAAGTTTGGTGAGATTTAGGACAGTTGCAGTGTACAGGCGTTACGTTTGGGGGGGGGGGGCGGGCGGAATTGGGGTCGCGGCGAGTTGCAGTGCGACATGGCGACATTAATTCAATATATTATGGCCACATTGTTTATATCAAACATTATACCTATGAATACTCAACAAAATAAACATTTATAAACCTGGTTGTTCCACTTACATGTTTATTGTGTCGTAATATTCTTTCTTGTGAAACTTGGCGCCATTCTGCCGCATTATACTTCGAACCCGTTTGCTGTATACTAATAATAGATTAGTGAACAGAATGGTGCTAAGTTTCACAAGGAAGAATATTTTACGACACAATAAACTGTAAGTGGAACAACAAGGTTTATAAATGTTTATTTTGTTGAGTATTCATAGGTATAATGTTTGATATAAACAATGTGTCAAATAATATATTGAATTAATGTCGCCATGTCGCACTGCACGGCGCGCCCCGCAACTGTCCTAAATCTCACCAAACTTACAATGAAAGCCACATACACCTTATGGTAGATTTAAATACACATTATATTGTATATATTGTAACAATAAACTGCAAATAATAGATGAAAATATCCTCTAATTTTGACAAATCGAATAAATTAAAATAAACACAAATTGGCGCATGAGCTTGGACTGTGCTAAACCACGAAACAGCGAAACGAAACAGCGAAACAGCGAAACGAAACAGCGAAACGAAACAGCGAAACAGCTATTTTTTGTTTATCCTTTTAACAAATCTCATGGGAAAGGTCGTGGAAGGTCAGGACGTCTTCGTGGAGGGTCGGGCCAACTTCGGAAGTGCTCGGCCCATGGTCGGAATCCGTCGGAACATCATCGGAAGTTATCGGAACAACTTCGGAATCCGTCGGAGCTACTTCGGAAGTGGTCGGAGAACCTTCGGAAGTGGTCGGAAGGTGGTGGGGAATGGTCGGAAAGCTCTCGTGGGTCGTCGGAAGGTGGTAGGATGGGTCGGAAGGTCATCGTACCGACGACCCTCGGACAGATACCTACCGCTTCGAGATGGCCTTACGAAGACCTTCCGACCCATCCGACCACCTCCCGACGACTCCCGAGAGCATGCCGACCACTTCCGAAGTCCGAAGTTGTTCCGACAACTTCCGATTATTTTCCGATGGCAATTAAATTTTGACGAAGTATAATTTCATATAAATCCTGAAATGACGTCACATAGACTATCGGTAGTAAAATTCTAAACAAAAATCAGCTGTTATTTCTAAAATAAAGCATTATCGTAAGAGTTAGGGTTAGTATTAGGTTTAGGGTTAGTATTAGGGTAAGGTTTGGGCATGTGTTTGGGGGATAGTTGCATCAGCAAACCTTCACATAATAATTTAATCATCTATTGGAGCATTTTTATAACAATTAATAGCGGAGAGCGTTAATGATATTTATAGAACCAAAACTCAGACAAACAAACCGAAATTGACTCTCAAGAGATTCCTAACGACTCTTTTTCTATTGAATTGGATCGGAATGCAAGAATTTATAGCAAAGTCAGACAAACATACATACATAATGAACGCGCTTCGCTATTAAGCGTTGCTATGGACGTTGCTAAGGCCTTGGGATCTAATTACTCTTAGAAAATGTCCAAAAACTTACATTTCCACTCCGAAATATATAAAGACAAGATGTCGAATGAAAGAATAATGATTAAAGAATCTCAAAATATAATATTTCCGCATTTTGTTGGTTGAATACTGGAGTACCACCTTAAAGACGTACTGCACCCTAGCTAGAGTAGCCTCCTCCGCAGGCAACTCTGTGACTTCTTAGTTGTGTGGGCAATGTTTTTTCCGAGTACTAAAATCGCTACCAAGGATGTGCGAGCAATGTTTTGGCTGGGATTGCAGGGAAGTATAGGGATTGTTGGGATTAGCCGACGAAAAGGGGACAGCAAGGGATTTGAGAAGAACTCTCTCTTCCCTTAATTTTCGCCTCGCCCCCTTCCCCTGGCGCATTTAATTTCCATCTCCCATGCTTTTGTTAATTTCTACGGTCAAAACATCCGGAAGAATGGAAGCTATTGCCAACTATGTGCCCACCCAACTGAGAAGCCACAGAGTTGCCTGCGGAGGAGACTATAGCTAGCTAGACTAGGAAATACAATCGAGTGCGTATTGGTCCTCTTTATCCCCAACGTCTCGTTTTCCAATCCTAACCCTAAATATCCCTACAAATTGTCGGTCCTTTAAAATATGTTCAGATGACAGACGTTTCGCGCATTTTAATGAGTCGACAGACAATTGGCGCCAGATTTACATCAACACATATTGCCATTGTGTAATGTCAAAAAGTGGCAATGATTTTTGTGTCTACTGGATGTATATCCAGTAGCGCACTAAGTCATCGGCTGGGGTGGTCATGCCATCACGTGACACGAAGCTCTTACGGAGATTTGGCGGATGTGATACGAAGCTCTTACGGAGATTTGGCGGATGTGATACGAAGCTCTTACGGAGATTTGGCGGATGTTTACGGATAGACCACGTGCGATTGACGAGACAGCGAACAATTCATGCGAGTTGGGATTTTACTCTTGTCGAAAATATAATATAAGCCGTTCTTTGCGGTTTTTCGGCCCTTTCTCGATATATGAGCAACCGAAATTTAAAATTATTATAACATCAACCCAAGTCAGTTTTAGGGTTAGGATTTGGGTTAGGATTAGGGTTAGGTTAGGACATTGGTTTCTTTGTGGTTGATTCTATTGTTTTATTGTTTTAATCAACCAATCACAAAACTTGATAGTATAGGTAGGTGATGACCCATAAAAATGCTTTATTAACATTTAAAACCGAGAAACGAACAAGATATTTATAGCTTAATTAGCTATATTTATAAAAATTAATATCTACGAAACCAGAAGATATCACATTTTAATAAAACCGAGAAATCTGTGCTGTAAAAAATACACGCTACCGTCACTTCATTAGAACCTTAAATGAAAATGTATGTCTTAAAGATCATATTTACTTACCCTGAATGTCGAAAAACCGGCGCTTTCTCGATATATGAACAAACCGAAATTCAAACAATCGCTAATCCGAACCCTAATCCTAACCACTTTTGTTCCATATAGCCAATCGCAAAACCTGTTCATTTTAGGTACGTATTTACTGATTTTTATCCCTTTATGTCTTCCAGGTGACAACGTGCTGTATATTTGTGAGGTTTATTCTCACAGGAACCATTGTGTTTGCACTGACTAATTTCGGTCAGGCGCTCGCGTGTAATCGTACGAAGTTGTAGGTTCTATTGAACTAGAAATATGGGGGTTACTATTGAACAATATATTGTCGATCAAGAGTTGGTTCACGTGTTAATTTTCTTAAACAGAGAGAAAATGCTTGTCGCATGAAAGGTGAATTCTGGAATACAATGCTGATATTATTTTACATGTCTTTTATTTGCCAACTTTGAAACATTTAACTGAGCAATATAAAAATTCAAATTAAACTGTAGATTGGTTAGTTAAAATGCTGTGTTATCACCATGTGTATGTACCACTGCTATTAAGACTATCAAATGATGTGGAAGAAAATCCAGGGCCTACTTTATCATATGGCATTGTTGATTGCCGACTTTCATAGCTTGTCAAGGATTGAAGGAAGGGCCTGAAGGCTGAGGAACTATAGATGTGCTACAGATTTGGACACGGTATTTTGGCCTCCTGTAGGTACTGGAGCACAGATTACACAATTCAAAGGGAAAAAAGGACAAAACAATAGCCCACAATACACAGAATACAATGCTATCCTACAAAACAAAACGTATTTTTACAATTGCCCAGATTTGTCCAAAAGGACGATACTAAAGGGGCTCAATATAAATGTGATTACATGCTGTACACACATGATCATTGTTACAGCCTTATTGAATTTATGAATGAGCCTTATTGAATTTATGAATTTATTTATGCCTAATGGTAAAGTTAAAATTACAATGCTTGTGTACTCCTCAACAGAACCGATGCAATACGCAAGCTGTGCCAAACTTATCTTTTTCTAGTTCTAAATCTACATGCTATTACGCTAATCTATATACTATGCTGTTTTCGGAACAAAATTTGAAATTAAACTGCTGTCAATTCCCTATTCGGCACGCGTCTCTGTAACAGCTAATATCTCACACTATAGCCTTGTAGATCCAGTAGACACATGTACGCATTGCGTACCTATTTTTAATTTGTGTTGTATTACAAAACAATATACAAAATAATTAGCATACGACGAGGATGGAATAGATATTTATGGTAACTCGACTCAAAAAAACACACGCTTGGAAATTATTGTTGAAAATTGGCCCAGGCATATTCATGTCTTGTCGGGAAATTGTTTACAATGTTTCGGCTGTCCTTTCAGAAGACGGAATCTAAATTTTACTACTTCCCACTCATATCTCTTAGCTTTCGTCTCCTTTATTGGTCGCGTTGTTTCATGCTTCAATTTATCCCGCGTTCTCGCATTGATTTTTGAGTTGGGATGTAGGTAATTGGACCAACACTGGGGTTACTATTATGTAGATGAGTGTGTATTTAGCATAGCATGCGGCATTTGGCCTATAACTAAGACTGAAATGCGCACCTTGGCATATAGGATATGTAGGCGTAGTTTCTATCGTTGTCTGGTTATTGAATTGGGATGTGCTGTAGGTAATCCGACCAACACTGGGTTGCTATTGTGTAGATCAGTATGTATTTAGCATAGTATGCGACATTTGGTCTATGGCTAAGACTTAAATGCGCACCGGCATATATGTAGGCGTATAGTTTCTATCTTTGTCTGGTTACGGCGCTGGACAATGAAGTGTAAACTGTTATAGTATATATGCATAAAATCATTATAAAGACAAGAATAAAGATGCGTATTGTATTGTATATTGGGACACAACCAACAAGAGATGCATTACCAAACGTTCTTCGCGTATATGCGCTCAAAGGAAAGAACAACACATCTTCTGTGGTTTTATCGTTTCGCTTTCTTCAGTAAATCAAGTGAACAAAATAGATATGCCTCTGCTTTAGACCAACTTATAACTGCGCGCTGTTGTCTGTATCGTTGGCCCAATGCATTGTACTGCACACAACCACAATGCAGTGCGCTTGGCAAAATTTGAAAAACTGCCCCACTACATGAAAGCTCGCTCGCTTCAGGCTCGCTGCGGCAGTAATAAAAAATTGGCTGCTAACTAATCATTGCCTAAAAACAGGTAAGTCCACCTATCTTTTGTAATTAATATCACAGTATAATTGAATCGTTAGGCGCGAGGTTAATTAGGCGATGTTTTTGACACCTGGCATCTTAAAGATTCTTTATACATCCATAGTTTTGAGTTATATCAAGCCATTCAAGTACTGTAACAGTGTGTTCGTTATTAACTATGGTTCGTTTGGCAACATTTAAATGTGTATTGTATTCATTAACATTTAAACTGTTACTTTATCAGTAATAGAGGAAGGCCTCTATTGCCTACCTTTCGGATGTAGAAACAGACAAAAAGGAGTCCTTCTTTCTATCCATTGAAATGTTGTTGGATAAATATATTGATCGATGAGTGGCGACAAGTACTATTAATTGACAATGACACTTGTCAGTCTTGATAATGCATTGCCTGATAATGAATTAATAACCGAATGATTGACAAAATTAGATTTTCAACTTGACCTGCAGGGTTTGTGAAAAAATTCAAGGACAAGGTCAGAGCCCAAAATTGAAAAGGGTTGTATCAAAGCAGGTTTTCTTGTCTGTCATTACATGCAAACAAAAAACTAATGTGTCAGAGCTCACAGAGGCATATATTTACTGCGTTAAAAGCTAATTCTATTAGATCCAAGATGAAAAAGCATTGTGCCAATATATATATATATATATATATATATATATATATATATATATATAGGTAATATTTGGCATTTCACTCGATCAAACTACATGTTGAAAGGATTTATGGTGAAGGAAAATTTCGAGTGTTGGAATACATACATTTTAAGACCAAACCGGGACCAGTTGCGAACCAGTATGTATATATATATATATATATATATATATATATATATATATAATATATATATATATATATATATATATATATATATATATATATGTATATATATATATATATATATATATATATATATATATATATATATATATATATATATATATATATATATATATACATATATATATATACATACATACATATATATACATACATATATATATATACATACATATATATACATAGGTAATATTTGGCATTTCACTCGATCAAACTTCATGTTGAAAGGATTTATGGTGAAGGAAAATTTCGAGTGTTGGAATACATACATTTTAAGACTAAACCGGGACCAGTTGCGAAAAATTCAACTTCAAGGTCTTCCGGCTGGAAGGAAGCCGCCGCCGAGAGCCTATGCCGGGATGAGATTCTGGGTATATTATAGGTAATATTTGGCATTTCACTCGATCAAAAGTCACATATACATATACATATATATACATATATATATATATATATATATATATACATCTATTCTTTATATATAGCTGATATGTTACGCAGACTCGTAGTGGATGAATGGACTGGACCTCACCTGAATGAATACCAACAATTTTTGATCGATGGTGATATCGAAGTAGAAGCACAGCAATTTCTAAGGAATGCTCATTTCTCAAGTGGTTTAGGAGATGCATTATCCTTAGCTATGGCTAACATGCTACAAATTCCCATTTTTATACTACTTCCGTTATAATGTGGAAAGCATACCACCAATTTTGTTGGCGTATAATAGTGACGGCCCCTGGCATTATACGATGCACTAATCGAGCACAATCCGTGGTAGAAAATTCCGCGCATATATCCACGAAATGCGCCATGACAAGTTCGCCATGACACCAATGTATGAGTCACCATGTGTAAAAAAATTATTTTGCAAATTTTAGCAAATTTTATGCGCTCCCATTATTTACGAACAATCAAGTCATCCGAATGCTTATTTATAAATAAGCATTCGCGCAAGTTTGCTTATTTATAAATAAACATTCGCGCAAGTTTGATTGTTTATAAATAAACATTCGGCCAACTTGATTATTTACAAATAATCAAAGATTTTATGTGATTATCTGTAAACCATGGCCATGGAAAATTGAACGCTAAACTATCTGCTAAATAATTTTTTTACACATGGCGCCTCATGCATAACCAATGACCCATCACAAAGAGTAAATATCGACGGAAAAGCTAAAGACATGCAGTACGTTTCTGCCGATGTGGGATCAACACCAAAAACCGAAAAATTTCAAATAATGAAACTCCCCGGAGAACGCACAAGAGCCGCTGTAAATGCGTTTCAAATGTGCTCGGAGGCGTGTGGAAATACAGAATGTAAGAAGAATGTGGAAAAACCGGTGAGTAGTCGGAAGTCGGGGAAAAGAGCGAAACACAACATCGATACCACACCCAACAAATATATGAAAATGGCACCTTCAAAACAAGAAGAATACATTCTACAATGAAAACGATTCGAAAGCCCTATAGAAAGATACAACAAAGAAAAGATGAGATGTAAGACTCCATATTCAAATCAGATGTAAAGATATTGCCAAGACCAGTTTTTTCTTTATAATCTAACACTTTTATATAAAATCTATTAGTAATAAAAAAGGGAAAACAAGATGATTTTTGAAACGATGCTTATCCCGTGATGTTTGTGGACACTATTTCATGGTTATCGAAGCTTATAGATGACAGTTGATGGTTGTAGATGTTAGTTGATGGTTATAGATGACAGTTGATGGTTGTTGATGTTAGTTGATGGTTGTTGATGCTAGTTAATGGTTGTTGATGCTAGTTGATGGCTGTAGAAGCCAGTTCATTGTTGTAGATGCTATAGTTGAAGGTAGTTGATGTTAGTTAATGGTTGTAGGTCCTAGTCGATGTATATGTTGATGTTAGTTAATGGTTGTAGGTCCTAGTCGATGTATATGTTGATGTTAGTTTGTGGTTATAGAATCTAGTTGATGCATGGTTGTACATGCTAATCGATGCTTGTTGATGTTAGTCGATGGTTATAGATGCTATAGTTGGTGGTTGTTGATGTTAGTTGATGGTTGTTGATGCTAGTTAATGGTTGTTGATGCTAGTTAATGGTTGTTGATGCTAGTTAATGGTTGTTGATGCTAGTTAGAATAGAATACTTTATTAAACACTCCCAAAAGGGTTTTTCAGTGTCCAATTACATGATACTAATTAAAGATATAATAATGTACAATATAGAACTAAATATTAAAAATATTAAAAATGTTAAAAACTAATCAGCTATGTTCCTCAATAAATTCTTTAACTAAAATACATCTGAACTCGTATTTAAAACGTTGCAAAGTAAAATTGTTGTTTTTCAACCATTCCGGCAAACTGTTCCATATGGTAGTGGCTAGATAGATAAAGGAGCGTTGTCCTGTGGTAGTTCTGCATAAACGTATATCTATGCTTGTTGATGTTAGTTGATGGTTGCGTAGATGTTAGTTGATGGTTGTAGATGTTAGTTGATGGCTGTAGAACCCAGTTGATGGTTGTAGATGCTATAGTTGATGGTAGTTGGTGTTAGTTAATGGTTATATATATAGATGGTTGTTGATGTTATTTTATGATTGTAGATGCTAGTTGATGGTTGTTGATGTTAGTTGAAGTTTGTTGATATGCTAGTTAATGGTTGATGACGCTAGTTAATGGTTGTTGATGCTAGTTAATTGTTGTCGATGCGTTGATGGTTGTAGATGCTAGTTGATGCTTGTTGGTGTTAGTTGATGATTGTAGATGCTAGTTGATGTCTGTAGATGCTAGTTGATGGTTGTTGATGTTAGTTGAAGGTTGTTGATATGCTAGTTAATGGTTGATGACGCTAGTTAATGGTTGTTGATGTTAGTTAATTGTTGTTGATGCGTTGATGGTTGTAGATGCTAGTTGATGGTAGTTGATGGCTGTAGATGCTATAGCTAGTTGATGGTTGTTGATGTTAGTTGTTGGTTATAGATGCTATAACTGCAGATGGCTGCAGATGCTAGTTGATGGTTGTAGATGCTAGTTGTTCAGGGGTAGTTAATGGCTGTAGATGCTAGCTAGTTGATGGTTGTACACTTGTAGATGCTAGTTGTTGGTTGTAGATGCTAACTGATGGCTGCAGATGCTAGTTGATGGTTGTTGTTAGTTGTTGGTTGTAGATGCTAACTGATGGTTTTAGATGCTAGTTGATTGTTGTTGATGTTAGTTGTAGATGCTAACTTTAGCCTAACTGATGGCTGCAGATGCTAGTTGACAACCGTTGTTAGTTGTTGGTTGTAGATGCTAGTTGATGGTTTTGATTACTAGCTAGTTTATTGTTGTAGATGCTAGTCCCCTTGCCCGGTGAGGGTGCTAATATCGACCGGCGTTTAGTCCCTTATCACGAGTTTATTTATACATATATATGCATATATATATATGCATATATATATATGCATATATAACGCCGTCCGCGCGACATCGGAACATTTGGTCCTGGTAACTAGATACTCAGCATTTGAATTAATATTTAAATTGAACCGTCACATGATTCAAAGGTTTTTTTTCAAAAAGAGACATAGTTTTTTGAGTAAATAGAAGTCCGAGTATGTATTTTGACTCGCTAATTCCAAATCTGTTTTCAGAATTGAAAACGGTTATATATTGATCGAGTTAACGTTCAAAATAATATACGACGAAGTGACCAGCTTATAGCCGACTAATTTCTAAGTACATAAACCGTTTTTACGAAGGGTACTCACGTTCTCGTAATATAGTAAAAACGTATGTTATGTATGTTGACTCGCTAATTCCAAATCTGTTTTCATAGTTTAAATCGGTTAAATATTGGCCGAGATAACGTTCAACTACATTTCTTCGACGAAACGGGCTTTTGCAAATTGTGAATTTTTGCAAAACACAAATACACGGCGTGCGAGGTCTGGGCACCATGGATGGGGAAATTCCCGTAGGGGGGGGGGGGGGGATAGAAAAGGCGGGCGAGGGGATTATTGCGGATTCGTATTTCTAGTTGATTGTAGTAAATAGCTAGCTGAACGTACGCTGTTGATGATGGTCATAGATGCCAGTTGATGGTTGTAGATGGTAGCTGATTGTTGTAGATGATAGTTGATGGCTGTAGATGCTAGTTGATGGTTGTTGATGTTACTCATGGCTGTAGATGACCGGGGTCCCGGGGCAAAATGGTCGGGTAAATGCCAACCTCTTTAGATTTTTATTCTCTTTTAGCACTGTCAGATTGAAATAATTTCATTTTGCCACTTTTACGGTTTTATCTGGTCTCGATTCGAATTCTAAGTTCTTCTTACAGCCAAAGTTGCTCAAACAAAATAACTGATTGTTCAAAATACCATACCGCAGAGAGACTGGTGAAGAGTTCGGGCCTCAAGGAGTTATAGGGCTGATTTTGGGGACGCTTTCAGATATTTCACAACAAATCTTTTAAAAGTTGTCGAGTGATTATATTTTTGGTAAAGGTATTTTTGATAAATTATATTATATTTTTGGTGATAAATTTTGGTAATTTCTATCCCCAAAATCAGCCCCATACTCCTTGCGGCTCGAACTCATCACCAGTCTCTTTCTCCTCGATGTTATGAATTGAAATAAGTTTTATCCCGATCGCAGATATATCGTGGGCCCTTTCAGAATATTGGTTAATTCCTCTTGTACGGGAGAGACAATAGACACAGCCACTACGTCATAGCCACACCAAGGTTATTTTCCCAGGATTCAGAAACTTTACAAGAACAAACATCCTAACCATAACCCAAATAAAAACTCTAGTCCTAACCCTGAAATAAAGAAATACTAACCCAACCGGCAACTCCTAAACCTTATAATTCAATGCAACGATATTCTGTGTCTGCTACCCGAGGAAGCAACCAGAATATTGAAGTGTCTACATAATACGACATGAAAAAAAGACAAAATAATTATTACTTATGAAGAATCCTTATTAAATTTTTGCCCAGATATAAACATTTGAAATTTTAGCAAGATCGGACCAACGTAGTGGCTGCAAATAGTGAAGCCAAACATGGCGGCCGATAATCTTGTTCCAAGAGCTCCTGACCAGTCCTCCAGTCAATATATGAAAAGCTCACTGGATCGGAAATGGCTAAAAGGGATTACTCAAAACGACCTTTCTGTTTTTGTCTGGTCTTTATTTTAGGTTAGGATTAAGGAAAATGGGAAGGTCGTCTTAACTCATCTCTTTTATCCTTGTCCCATTGCATCAACCTAGGGCATTTTGCCCATAGAAAGATCATAAATAAAACTAGAGGGGGAATCCAATATTAAATGCCGCCATCTCAATCATTTTGATCTATCACTCAGCAGAAAATGGTCCAAGTAACTATAAAGTTTAAAATAAACGCAAAAACTGTAGAATTTACGATTCCTTGTTTTGGAACGCGAAGTTCTCGAATTGCAGAAAAAGGCCTGGAACCAAGAAGTTTGCTTTCCAATTTGCCCAAAATGGCGGCGTTCAAGGTTATAATTTAATGTTATGAGGTTCCAAATATATTGGCATATATTAGCAACAGAACGATAGATATATTATGTATTACCTCGTTCTTTAAAAAACCCCGCATTAAATTTCTGTTTTTATTCAGAAAGTAAAGCGGGGTTTTTAAAAGAACGAGGTAATACATAACATATCTATCATTCTGTTGCTAATATATGCTAATATATTTGGAACCTCATAACATTAAATTATAACCGGCCCCGTTAGTTTTATTTATGATCTTTATGATATTGCCTCCATCATGTGGAAGGTTGGCGAAAATGGCCGTGGAGTCGGGCGGTTGATTCTATAATCTTATTAACCAGTTTTGAAATTCAATTTTCCCCATACACATAGTTAATATTGTTTATATATAAATAATAAAATAATACGCGGTTTTAAACGAAACCGCATCCGTGCATTAAACTGTCCGATCATACATCATATTCTTGAACAACAAGTCTTAAAAATTGACATGTTATATACTTCGTTATCCCGTCTTCACCTATTATTCTATAAGCGATTTCCGTCCAAGCGCAAACTTGTTTTCGAGTTTCTTCGCGTTTCAAGGCCCACCGATAGTGGGTTAGGCGGGTTTATTATGGAGGCTAATAAACAGATTTGATGGTCGCTTCCCGTGTACATTTCACCGTGGAATCACCGAAATCTATTAACAGGTTTTCTTGGAAATGTACGACTTGGCTATAGACATTCCAACATGGCTGCCAATTTATTATTAATATTCTTTTATTATGTATGTAAATTAGCCCAGTTATAGCCTCGTTATTATGTACGAGGGATAATTTAAATGCACATAAAAAAAATATTAAATTGGCAGCCATTCTGGAATAAAGACACTTCGCTCACGCATCACTTTGCCTTAAAATAAAATGAACCTTTTTTCTTGATCATGGCTGCTAAATGCTCATGCCCCAAATCGGGAATTTCTTTCCGTATAATAACTACCTGCAATTGTCAAAATTGCTTGTCAAACTAAACAGAAGGCAGCTATACTTTCGCCATCGCCTTTACAAATTTATTTCAGGTGTGACTGACAGCATGTCTTTTACAATTGTCGAAGTGTTTGTCGAGGTAATTGCGAAGCGATCTACAGTGATTTCGTCATGCTTTTCGGCAGAAAGTTGCTGAGGCAAACCAGCAAATCATCAAAAGACTTCGGCAAATATTTTTCGGCTGAGGCAAAAATTACGTAAACCATGTGAAAAGCATTGCAACTGACTTGAACTATTCGACACACCCCAAGCAACTGCTTTCTAATAGGCTGAAACTCTAAGGAGATGACAAGTTGCATGGTTTTCGTCTATCATGCATGATCTAAGGTAGCTCCTCTATATATCAATATTGATATTTAAAAGATAATTGATCTCGGCGAGATGTTTTAAGTGGATTAAATTATTTGACATGTTTAAACCTTTATAGTTAGTCAAGGATCTAGTGCTTGAATTTGAAGAAATATATGTTATTCTTCCTTTATTGGAGAAAGGATACAAGCTATATTACCCATATATATTATTGCTTCGCTAAACGAGAACGCCTCGAGCATCGTGAAAATTTATAAAAACAGATTAGCTTTCGCCTCATTATCACTGATTTAAGGCTTTCTCAACTGATGATATACACAGTACATGATTAGATTGAAGAAACAGATAGTGTTTAGGTGTTCAGAAGCAAACGTTTGGCATTTCTATATCCCACAATGTATAACGCACAGAATGTCACGAGTACTTGGCGTTCTACATTCCTTGACCATGTTGTCACCATATTCAGTAAATCCAAACATATTAAAGAGTTCTAATTGAAGACGACACCGATTTTAACTGTCGTCCCAACTGTTGACATATGTTATACAGAGTCAAGCCAGATTGCTCTTCTATAAGTGCTTCTATAGAAAACGGGCCTTATTTTTGGCCAAACCTGAATGGTCAAATACCTTACATGAGTATCGGCATTTATAATTATACCCAATGCTTCATATTTTTGTCTAATTAGGCATATTAATGCCAGCAAATAGCTTTAAACAGAGCCATAACACAAGATTGAAAATATTTTAATACCAACGTAACAAGTATTATTTTCAAAATGATCTTGTGTTATGGCTCTGTTTAAAGCTATTTGCTAAGTGATATATTCATATCTAGACTTCGATATCATGATCATCTTGATATTGGTATATTTACTGAATTACGTATAATCTTGAATACGGTTTATTTTTGGATATCTCGCTGTCTTTATAATTGTGAGCTTCATTAATGTCAAACAGATCTATTGTGTAATGGTTTGGGAGAACCAGAAATTCAAACAACAACCGGCCATTTTTAATTCTATTTAGAGCAGGAAACCGTCTAAAATTACTCGAGGAAATACTTCAATTGCAGGAAATCTTGAACGCCTTCAAGTAAAACACCCTTTCACCTTCTTTACACGGAAACCTGGAATTTGCTTTCTATTGTAAACGAAATCAATAAAGACAATTAAGAGAATATATAGGTAAAATTCTTCAACAAAAAAGTATTGCTAACAATTCTTCTCCACTATGTCATAGTGGATGATGTGATTAGATAAGAAAACTAAGCGAGCCGAAACTACCGATCATTGTCTCTAAGTTTCTTGTTAGAAATATTCAGAAATATATCATTATCGAAACGAGTTTGATTTTTATGCGGTGTTGGTAATTAACATTTTTATTAGGTCTATGAATAGCACAATTCTTTTTATTAATTAGATTGAAATGAACACGTTGTCATTCTGTGTTAATGATACTTGAAACGGTATTTTAATTAAAAATATTTTCAATTAGAGTTTAGTAATTTCGAAAGAGAACCGACACAGTGTGAAGTAAAGTCATAGTAACTGAACATTTGGAACTCAGTTGGCATACTATGATCGCTAAGAAAAGGCGTATTGTTTTCCATTTTTAGCGCTTTTTTACCAGCGTATTAGCAACATCCAGCCTGCAACTTAGCTCTTTTACAAGTTACAACTGACAATTCTGTTTAAATGTATCTGCGTGAGGAAAATAGTATAATAATATTGTTATATATCATGCAATATAAATTTGGATCATTGTACTTTTAATAACAAACGTGTAACTTGACAAGCACTCCATCAAACCATCACAAAACCGGTAATGATAATTAAACAGAAGTAACTCAACAGTTACCACCACTTGTTATTTATCATCACGTATTGTTGCCACATAAATAATTGAAATAATGCCAAATACCAAATGTGTTTGAAATAAATTAGCGGAGCCAAGGGGTGTATATATGAAAAGATATTCAGCTTACGTTTTGCATAACGCCACAAGCTATAACAAATCATTGTTATAGTAATGTTTGACTTGTGTGTACACCATGTTTATTGTTTGAATTCTTGCTGAGCATTCAAGGGATCAGTCATTGTTGCTCGATCAACTCGCCATGCATATGTCCACGACATATGTTAAACTTCGCTGATTCAGTACTCAAACTTCAATTACGCACCAGCTGTATATTTGTTGTAGATTTAATCATTTCTCTCTATCGCATACAAGACAAAATGACCCTGAATATATAATCCTTAGGTACTTCACGTTATCTAAATATAGTTGTGGTTTATATTTTGGTTAAGGAGATGCTTGACATCTTGTATATAGTATACGTATACGGCTATTTTGAACTGAAGTAGTCTTGTGTCAAGTTAACAAATTAATGAAATTTAAAAGAAGCGTATTTATACGCTACAATTTTGCCTTGCGATTGTCATTTTGAAGTATGCGATTGACTGAGCAGAGTGCAAAAGACAATGTTTTCCAACATCTGCGAATCCTAGCTAGACAAAAATTGTGCGACATTGAAACAATTACATACTGTACGTTTTGGGTGATATTTACGGCAATGTAAACTCGTTTGGATCAAGGGAACTTAATTATGCATTCAACCACTTTGCTGTCTATGAAAACATCTTTTATTCATTCTTGCACTTGATGAATGAAGAAACCTTGAAGTTCAAGGTTTCTTGATTCGTCAAGTGTATATTTATTTATACATCTTGTGAACGACATATGAAGGCGGAAATTTTTAATGTGCGTGGTAAAAGCATGTTTTTATTTGGTTTAGAAGAATCACTATATATATAATTGTTATTAAAGATCAATCAGAACATAGTTACTCAAACAACGGACAAGCGCGGCCAACAAGTTTTAACACCCCTATTCGAGGAGAAAAATCTGTCAACGCTCAAGAAATATTACGTTTTTATTCGCTCAAAATTTGTTGATTTCAAGACATTCTTTTAATTCTCCAGGTAAAGACGGTGAACGATGATCTTGACTTCTCTTGTTTTCGCGCGACTACCTTGAGAAAGCGTAAGATTATCTTCTCTGAATGTTCACTGAATTATATTACAGGAAACACCTACACCTTTTTTCCAACCAGAATCAATGTTGACCTTGTTAATCAGTAAATGACAGAAACATGTTTGACTTTCCGATTAAAATAACAAATAAAAACGGTAAGACTACTATAGACATTAAAGATGGTCGAGCCAATTGTAAGGTAGTGTCAACGTGAAGTAGTGGCGCCATAAATTAGGGTATTACAACTCTTGTTTCTCCGTCGGCATAAATGTCATCATCGCAGTGAGAGTAAGTTTTTTCAATTGAGTTTTACTTTAAGATATTCCGACAGACAAGCAGCGAATACTTCGGCTCGGCACAACCTGGGTGGGACATCACATAGAGTAACAAAAACGTGTTATTTTGTTGAATGCATACCCTGCAAACAATTTGTTTCTTTTAGCAGCAGGACGTTGAAGGACGGCACCTCTCAAGAAATAACGTGATTAGTTTGAGAGCGACACTCGATGCCTGCGGTTACAGAATCAAATACAAAGGTAAAACACACCATCATAGTCTAATAGGAAATCCAATTAGCAAGAAAACACTTTTTGCGCATGTGTTTTGAAGCAATTCTGATACATTTCAGCACCAAAGAAGGAATGCAACCACTTCATGATTAAGTTACATTCCCTAAAAATGTTTCCACTTCACCATCCATACCTTAGGTATATTCCAGGATCCTTCGTCTAGGGTACTTGGTGTTGTCGGTTTACCGTTTACAAGCGATGATTTTTCTCTTTAAACAGCCCAACGTTCAGAACGTTCTTGTAGAACTTTCCAACGCAACGAAGCCGAAGAAGACAGTAATTATTGAGAGAATGGTGAAAGACGAATGGAGGATTGCCACCATCTTTGAGTGATTAGAACAGACCATCACTACAGGGTGCACGCATTTCACTTCATAAACGCCAACGTTTGTTGTCTTCAGATCTCACTCAGACAAGATAAAATACAGTTTATATAGCACATGCTACTTTATTTCTCGTACTTTTACTCGCCAATGGAGGACAAGCAGCTTCAGACAGTTCTTAGCAGCTGTCAAATCTGTCACATTCCAATCTTCTTTCAATCGACCTGAACGCGTAATAAGGATTATTCTGTCGGTTCAAAGATGACAGATTAGATGACAGATTAGAAGCATTATCTCAGTGTTTGCTTAATGCTGTGTGTTAGCAAACATCCTTTTTGTCTCACGCTGCCCGGGACAGCAGGGGACGTATGTCGCTCATCTATTTTATTTTGAAATCCACTTGGTGAACATCCAACAAAACTATCTTATGATACTAAAATTAAGTATCACAGTTTCCTTGTTGCTTTCGTTTGAAAGTGTCATTTTAAAGTACTGTAATGTGACACCTACCAATATTGGGACCAGAAATTCCTATCAATTTAATTTGAAATAGTTGAGAGGCGGAGCCTATTCAGTGACGTCACGACGAAGAAAGCTGAATGTTTTCACTGCTTATGGGGGTTTCATTAATGCGATGGTGTCCGACAACGAACACGAAGTATCCTGTCTTTAGCTAACCGAAACTACTACGATGAACGTCTCGGCCTTTCCAAGTATTCTTCTACTCTTTATCTCACTAAATGGACTTGCAGGTACGCTACTATATTTCATGAGTTTGTATCGAACGCCAGTTGAGCTAGATAAGACCATGTCAATACGACCTACGCGTGTCAAATGGCCAGTCTGAATGAGAATACCTATGGATCGCTCTAGGAGTAAGGAAACCGCGCGTTAGTTGAATAGTAAACCCTTATAATATCTATACTGAGAATAAAATATTTGTTCTATAAACATATGTTTTATTCGGAATGTATTGTTTTGTTATTTAATTAATTTCCCTTTGGTATTTTGTGGGGAAATTTGAAGGGTTTCGTTTAGGTCCAATATTTTCTAGTGCAAATAGTTTCTCGTTTCTACCGTTTACCTCGCTTCTTGTGAAACGTACGAGAGTATTAGAAAGTTTGATATCGTCGTATCGAACGACGCAGAGGATGAAGTGAAACTTGTTAAGCTAAAAATATATATTTTGTATCACTGAAAGACTTGTACGCTTCTCCTTGTAGACACTAAGAAGAGGGGCCGTTTATTATCAGGAAATGCGCTGCTACCTAGGTAAGTTGTATCTTAAGTCCTCAAGGACGAACTGCCTTAGTAATTCTGGTTGGTTTGACAAAACTATAGGTTTGAGAATATTGATACACAATGATTTAATTGAGATTACTGACTCGCGGCCGACTGTAACCCAACACCACACAATGGACAATCAACAATTTCGATTTAACTACAACCAGCTTGCGTTTTCTTTTCGTATTTTTCGTGTGTTGCCCACTTTAGGACTTTCGTAACATTGCTCCGTTCTATAGCGCACGTTATAAGACTATCGTCTGCCATGTGCTCGCGGAATGTGCCAAGTGTCCGCCTTAGATATTGCTGTGGGAAAACCAAAGCAATATCCATCTAAAGAATTGATCACTGTCAAGGGTCTCGCGTAATTTCCGATTCCTTTCTCAATTTCTACTTTAACTCTTCGTTTTCTCCATACTTAATTTGCGCGCGTTTGTCGCATGATGTAGTTGTGTGCTTAACAAGCTTGTCATGGTGAACACAACACAATGTTTACTCAGACATTGTCGATGTTTTCTATTAATAGTGTAAGGTTACCGCAAATTTCCCCTTCCATGTGGCAGGCATATGGTGCCACTTTGATAAAGAATTGCAGTTTTGCTCAATGTATTATTGGCTTTTCTTTGACGCATTTTTAGTGTCATAATCGGCGCTATGTTTTAATCAAGCCTGTTCTTCGCCTCACGTTTTTAAATTCCAATATCAAATAATACCCACACTTTAGTCCTGCACCTTTCTATGATCTTAATACGTCGATGATTAACTGAGAAGTGACCGTTATTTGTGTGGCATTTCTCTCTGCTTTCTCGTCTTATCCATTCACAATGCACATGCAACGAGAATAGTCAGTAACACATTCGCGGAGAAATTATTTGCACTTAATTATTCATGTCGAATAGTTCTTCGTTAGTTGCCGGAGAATGCGCAGATATGTCAACCACGGCAACGTGTCTTGAATGCCAAGAAAGAATGAATTACGGAGTTTCTGAAAGGTCTATATTTACTAAGTTCAACTGCAACAAAACTACTGAAGCTATATCCAGTTCCGTTAAACTGATCATTAAAAGATATAAGCTTAATCGTAGAAGTAATATAGACGTAAATACATTATATTTGATGTGGGTTTAGTTATATACTTAGTTGCTGAATGCTGAATAACGTCAAAACAAGTGATCGATCATAAAATAAAGAAGCCGAATACAAAGACCACGTTAGACCAGCTGGGGTTGTGATAAATAATATGTTCTGTTCACCGGTGAGACGTTTATGGGGTATATCCTTTGATGTGGCATCTTAGGGATTCTGTCGTGTTTATTTCGTGCTGAGAGCAGAACCTTTTTCTTTTCCAACAATGCTAAGTGGTTCTGTTAAGCTTTTGTTATTGAGACATTGCTGTGACGGTGGGCTATGACTTCGAGCTTTGTTTGCTTTTTGTAAGAGCACAATGATTTGCCGAGATCAACTAAAATGAACATCTATTTTAATCATCTATTATTAAATCTTTTGTGATTTCTTCAGGATTACGGCGTGTTTTTTAACCTGATCACTCAGGTTGTCATATAAAACACGTACAAAGAAGAGGGATTTAACTATTTAATCATTAAGTCGATTCTTGGATCAAGTCGTATCCAAAATACGTATGTGCGTATGTGCCTGCTCGAGAGATATTTTAAAGCAAAGAAGTAAGAAAAATCTAGATGGTCATAACCCATTTAAATTGTTTTAATAACTCAGAGCAATTTCATGCTCAGCGATTACTTCGACTATTCGTAAGGCCGTTGTAGTTTTTTGCTTTGTAACGTAGCGTTGCCTTTGCCTGATCAGTGAACTATAAAAGGCACCAGATAGTCTGGTTGTTGACGAAAGCGTGTAGTTTCAATGATGGTGATATATCTGAAAGGAGGAATCATGCTTGAGTTGCTGACAATTAATGTCACAATTCATTCCTTGCAAATTGGTTATCATTATGCATATTACATTCTTAGCATGGTTAACTTTTCAGTTCTGATTTTACTCGGAATCTCAAAGCGCTATTCACGAATATATCGTCGTGTATGTATATCTAATCGTAGAGAATGCATTGTGAGTAAGCCCGTCACACGCAATCATAAACGCCGTGTTTTTCATCTTGTTTGTATTGAAATTTAAAGAATTCTACGCCTGAGTGTCCTTTAAAATTGTTTAACACTTGAGTCTTTCATATTTCCTCCTAACCATTGACAAGAAACAAGACTAGGAATTTCGTTATCTTTAAGATAAGGCGTTTTTGACGTTGGGATATGACCTAATATCGTGGAGTACAGGGAATGATAGTCTTAAAGATGCTAATTCGTATATACTCAAACTCAGACATGTATTATATCAGTAACCTTGGTGAAATCCTTTGATCTAATCCTTTTCGGTTATACAAAAGTATTCTGCTGCGTAAGTACTATAGTATCAAAAAATACGAATAAAAAAGCTTGGTATATTGGGAGTATACAAACGGGATGTTTTGCAGTTGTCTGTGATAAATCATAAATGTCACAAATGATACATACGCACAAGATCGATTCTAAATATTTGTAAGTGTGGTAATTTTTTCCAACTTCCTTTGACTTGGTTAAAAAACACTCCCTTTCATTGCACATGAGGTGTTTAACGATTCTAATACTTTTTACGTTGATTCAGATATTTCTATATATAGTTAGTTCTTACTTAATTCTTCTAGTCTCATGCTATTTTGGCACTGGCACTGCCGAGTCGTGTTCGTTCAAGCTGGTTTCTTTCTTTCACAAACATTAAACCATCTGCAAACGTATTGAAAATGACAACATGAAATTTTGTAATAATTGCGAAACTATGAGACTGAGAATAAAGAAACGGAAATAACTTTTAAAAATAGCTTGCAGTGACCTTCCGATTATTTTAAAAACATTCTTTTTCCATATTGCATACGTTGCAAACATGCACTCCATACAAGAAATGTTAACGGATTTCAAGTGTTTAATATATTTACAATGCATGAGAAATGCACAAAATCCATTGCGCGACACTGAATGGTATTTTTACTTATGCTTGTTAGTATCAGTCTCTCATTTTTGCTCTTAAAAATACATGACTACCACTCTATGGTATGTTCGGTGAAATGACAAACGGAGGTATATAGGTGCGCCATAAGAGGCTCCAGATTCTTGAAACCCTCTTACATGACAAGATAGATCATCGTGATTGTATTAAAACAATGATATTTGTTCTAAAAAAGTAAGTCTTTTCTTTCGCGAGAGGCCTTTGCGTTTTAAATGTCGAAATTTCAATTCGCAAAATCTATTTAGATTACCAAAATCCTTATTCAAGACGTTTAAATGGGGCCTTATTGAAATTTCGGGCTGCTAACAGGCTACTATTCAGTTCTGCTTAAAATACCACTCTTAAGCTTTTCACTTTATAGATTATGTCCTAAGATAATTGCTTTCGTGTTTTCTAAAAAGCTAGTTAGGAATATTAATACTTTTAAAAAGAGCCATAACAACATAATTTTGAAAAGAAAAATTTTAATACTAATGTTTCGTTACTAAATTCGTAACATCATCAGAGTGACAAATTACAATAAAGGAAGGAGACTATATATATTGCAAAACTGTTACATAAATAGAAAGTGACAAAGGTTAAACTAAAAGTTACCAATATCAATATCTAACAGCACAATATATTATGATTGATACGATTTATCTATGTAATTGTTTCTTTGTGGCAGAATGCTGCAGGTCTCTATGATTCTCGCTGATTGAAAAACGTCTTATACAGTATACAATCTTGTGAGTGAATTGCATGCATCAAGATTATAAGATTGATGTACTGCCGAAATAGTGATTAGGAAGTCGAGGCCCTTCATCAGAGAGTGAAACGTAAAGTGAAATAAATTAGTTGCTGCCTCCCTGAGGGGAGGCAGCACACTATTCTTGACGTTTCGTGTTAACTCGTGCCAGTCCCTTTGCTGAGCTATGTATATCCGACCAGAATCTCGATTTGTAAAATTTTTGCCGTCGATTTATCGAGATGTTAGATCATGTGATCTCTCAACTCAACTGGCTCAAGTGCGCATGTCCCGCTAACACATTGTCAGTTGTTTTCGATCAGTGCTTCCGAAGCTAACACGTTGTCAGTTGTCTTTTTTGTCTACTTCTGAAATTTAAAGCCTGTAGACTGTAGAGCCTGTGGACAAGAATCCCGATTACCCGATATTTCGATAACAAACGCAATCGCTGTATGTTTCTTATTTGTATCGTCCTTAATCGACGGCTTCAGTACTTTACTAGGAGTAATCAAGGATTGATATATGTATAGCAAAGTGAAAAGGTGGTAAACTGCCAAGAATTAAGTGTATGTATGTGCATTCGATACATGTGGACCAGCAAATGGTGAATGAAGATTGGTTTATAAACATAGAATTATGCTGTAACGAATTATGAAAATACAGCGTCTAAATTGAAGGTTAACATCAATGTTTTTGACAACGGTGATCCCGCATTTCCCGTCCGTTAATTCGATTTGAAATATGACCGCTCGACCGACGACCGCTAGATGAGTCAGCCGCAAATATTACAAACGTGAAGTTCGATTTGGCAATGGAAAATTTATAGTCGCGAGGCTTGCTCGTTTCAAGTAAATGTTGTTCGAATTAGATGTATGGCGTTCAAATGGTCACATTGAATTTTGACATTATAAACGCGCTATATGATTACCGTATGTTATTTTAATATTACAAAGGCTAAGCTATATGATCGCCTTTATTGGTTATATTCTACATTCTATTTATTTGATCCTCCATGCTATAGAAAATTTCTAGCATCATTCTGACCTCGTCGCGAGGCAGCATTTCACTTCTGATAAGAACTACTAGTACTAAGTACATAATTAATTTCAAAAATTGTTTCAGTTTTTATTTCACTTTTATCACGTTTCTTTCTCTTACGAAGGACCATCAATGTTACAATCTTCTATTTACTATTTCGAAATTGGTATTAACCGCCAGCGTGGATGGTGATGTGCATGCTGCGTTGGAAATCTGGAAAGGACTATAGAATTGTTACTTAGACACTATAGCAGTCGCTCGCATGTCTAAATCAAGACTGTTATGTAACGCTTAAACCAAGCTTGTACTATTAGCAGTCTAAGGACGTCAAAAACCCATCATGTTCCACGAAGATTAGATGCAATCTCCCCTTTATACAGACTATATATAGTTTTTAGTAACTTTTAATTATATCGCCGTGCTAAACAGCTGAATAGAAATTTTCAAAAGTTAACGGCCAAAATGCAAGAAAATAATATCAAAAAACGATTAAACAGGAAACTTCTAAGCCACAGATTCACAGAAACTCAAGGAAAATCTGAGAGGTTGAGTGTTTCCGTTAGAAAATACCATTTAATATCTTTTTAAATTTTTGTCGAAGGTTTAGAATGCAATGTACTGTGTTATGGATGTCAATGATGCGCTTTTAGTTTCATATTGCTGAAAACGCATCTGTTTAAAAGCTATACGTAGTCTTCGACTTTGATTACAATGATTTAGGGAAATAACAACCAATAATGGAACACTTTTTATTTGCCAGTCGACGAATAAATTTCCTACAGATAAACAAATTTACGACCTAAGCTACACTGCAGCTACGTTCGTGTTCTCTTTTGATCATGTGTCCCATTTCTGTCAATAATGGAGCTTCCCGATCAGAATTAAAAGTATTAATCATGTCTGCATGTCATTTATCAAAAACAAATGTAGTGAACCCTGACGCGTGTCTCGCTATAAATCACGCACTGTATAGTCACTTGCTATATTTGTGACATATTTTCTGTCTGTCTTCTTGTAGATATAAAGTTCGTTTTCATCTTTTCACTAAATGGGCGCTTATTTCTGTTCAACATTGCGTTTTTAAACTAGCAATTGCTTGTGTGTCTTGTCATGGTGTTATAATAAACCGTGAATAAACCTATATTTCATCTTTTTAATATACACATTCTCGCATTGCCGATGATCTGCAGACATACATGTGTATAGACAAGAGTGCAAGACCTCACACCTTGATAGACTGTTCTAGACCAGCAGAGTTTTCTAACAGGGTAAAAATCTGCTGCTCTGTAGAGGAAATGCCGGCGTCAACCATTTGAAAAACAAACTTAACTAATACAAGCGCTATTGATGCAAATTATGCATAGTAGTTTCCAGGAGGTCCGTGCTGGTTACACCGCACCGCGGGTTATTCCAGAAATTGCTTTGTGAGTGCCTTCTTGAGCTGTTTTAGAGGACCTTTTTTTCAAGAAAGGAGACCCGGGTAGTATACTATAGCATGTAATTTCTGCATTAAAGATACAGTCTGCATGTCTTCATTTCAATATTGTTGTCTTCATTTCAATATTGTTGTCTTAATATAGTTGTCTTCATTTCAATATTGTTGTCTTAATATAGTTGTCTTCATTTCAATATTGTTGTCTTAATATTGTTGTCTTCATTTCAATATTGTTGTCTTACTAGACCTTACTCTCATTTGTTGAGTTAATAGTATTAAAATCTTTCAATTTCTTAATAATGAATTAATCATTAATAATGAATGAATCAATGTTTTAACCTTTTTCGTTGTTTTATGCATGTTATACGTTTTGCGGATGTCCTTAACACGCGGGTTATTAGTTTCCCATTGTGCTATGATTTCGAATAGAGGAAACATAAATTTCGTAATTATTTCCTTTCCTAACGTCTAGCCAATAGGTCTGGCTGAGATGAATCCCCAAAGAGTTAACATAGATCCAGTATCCACTACACAATACAAATTTTGTTTACGTCTGTATTACCTGGCGTATATAATTTCTCTACGTGCAGATACCATTATTGTTTCACACTGGTAAATGTTACAAAACATCTTACAATATTAATAATTCCTGAAGAAAAATCAGATATAGCGTCTCATATTGTGAATCCCCTGATACAGTTTACTCATTGTATTTATTACTTGTGAAATTCATTAATAATTCACGAAGAAAATTCAAAAGAAATTAATATTTAATCAATATTTGTAAATACAGATAAAGCATTGATTAATAAAACTTCAATGTTTTACCAAGGTTAATAGACACTAGTATGGTGGCCTAGGCGTGCCATAAGAAAATTCCTTACTTTCATGAAATTTTTTTTTTTTTAAATTTTTTAAAATTTATTTTTAAAATTTATTTGAAATAAAAAAAATAATAAATTGTTGCATGGCCTATCTGTGCCATAGCAGTTTTAATAAATAGCAATTTATTTGAAATAAAAAAATAAAAAAATTATTGCATGGCCTATCTGTGCCATAGCAGTTTGAAAAAAAAAAAGAAAATACCTTCCATGGCCTATGAGTGCCATAGACCACAATGCAATTGGGGCATGACATTAGTTCCCACTAGTGGTGGGCGATACCCGAAAAATCGTTTCGATACGATACCGATTACTTTTGAGGTTAGGTATCGATGGTATCGATTACTCAAACGATTACTTTGACGTCACACTAGTGTGACGTCACACCTGTTATGTGTTGTTAGAATGTTGAAAAACATCGTTGCACAACAAGCACTTCGACTTTGTTTCGTCTGGAAACTTTTCAAAATAGATCTACAACAGACTACGCGTTGCAGTTAATTGATGATGAAAGACAATATAGACGAGAAAATCAGAAAAAGTCAAAAAGGAACGCAGACTCAAGTAATCGAAAGCAAGTTCGATACCAGTCCCAGTATCGATTACTCGCGTTAGTGGCTCAGTAATCGGTAGTGATGGGCGATACTGCGAATATCGATTTCGATACGATACCAAGTACTTTTTTATCGATACCACTGTTTCGATACTTTTTTTCGATACCGATACTGGTCAGTAGACAAAGTACTTCATACACTAGTTAAATATGTTCGTACCACAACAATTAATAATCTTTATATTTAATTTAACATTAAACAACATTAACATGTTTAATTGTGATTGACATTGGCGCCGACATTAAATGTTGACGTCATTTCTGCCATTTTCCAGCACGAAAAAGAAAAACCTGGAAAAAAACTGTGAAAAGCTGTTACTGCATGCTCGTTTGGCAAAGAACTAAACGAAGAACTTCATGTAACATTAAATATTAACCATAATCCGGTCACATGACAAGTATCGAAAACATCGATATTTAAAAAAAGTATCGATACCATCTTTTGAATTGTGAATATCGAAAGTATCGATACTTTAGTAGTGGTATCGCCCACCACTAGTTCCCACTTTGTTTATCAATTATCACATGCGTTCGAACTTCAAAGTCTTTCTCTCCTGTTGTTTACGTTAATGCCATGTCCAACCAGAAACGAAAGAAGGAATGGGAAGGTTTTAAAGATAAGATATCCAAGAAAAGATCCGGCAAACAGAAGGAAGATTCTGGGCCAAGTTCGAACTACATCACTGTGCAGCGACTAAGTGCAACCGTGGAGGGAAAGTGTCAAAAGTACGCTAGGATCGGACCACTGACAATGGTACCAATGGAAGCCGAGCACACGCTAGAAAACATAAAAGAAGCGTGTAAAACACAATTCAATACACAGTTGGAGTGTGACGTGTTGGCTGGAGAACGCGGCCCTTCGTTCACCGATGTGGAGCAAATCAAAATCTGGAAAGTCTTGCACATACGGTTCATCGAGTGTGTTGACCCCCCGCCGCCATGTCACGTTGTGTACAGTACCCCGTCCGGCAAAAGCCCGACAAAACTGCCGGTTCAGAACGTAGCTCCTTCGAGGGTGGCAACCTCAGTCCCACTAAGTCAAATGCTCAAGCTTGGGCGTTTGATCGTGCCCAAGGATGTAATCATCACTCTCAGCTTGGAAGAGTTTTCTATCGCTGAACGCCAATGGCTGGAGCCATTTCAAGCAAAATTGTCCCTTGATAAAAAATCATTCGCAAGTGGAGGTTTCCGTGATGCTTTCATGGCCACCGCAGTAACCGGTCTACCCAAGGGCAAATATGTTCTGAAAAAATACATACCGGAACGAGTTCCTGAGATACAGGAATTGTTTGTATCGACTGAGGCCCACACAAGAAAAGCCGTGCAAATGAACGCTCTGGCGAGGAACTTTGCCCAGAACATGGAGATGGAAAGGCCCACACTGGAGTTTGGGGCAGCATTTAAGTATACTAAAGTATACTTTTCAACCTTAAATGGCGAGCCTGTTACTGTGGAAAATTTCCTTGAAGGTAAAAATACTTTCCAGAAGTATGTGAATAATAGTGGGGAAATTACTTTGAATGGAGATAAAGTCACGGAGATCAGCTTGAAGGCAGAGACATTTGTCCACTATACATATGCTAAGTCAAACAAACAACTGATGGTCGTGGACATCCAGGGCATCGGTTTTGGTCTTTGTGACCCGGAAATTGCTAGTTCGAGTCTCACAGCCGAGACAGAAGGCGAGGGGTGTGACATACTCTTAATAATAATAATAATAATAGAAGCATTTCTATAGCGCCATTTCCATCTAGCCCAATGGCGCTTTACAAGATAATAAAACTCTTCTGCTCAGGGAATCTTTCTACGGCTGCCATTAACAGTTTTTTCGCTGAGAACAAGTGTAATATGTACTGTAAGCTAATGGAGCTTTCAGCATAAAGATAGATGCCAAAACTGTTTCCAGGTGTAGACGTTCAAACACCTTAACAAAAGGGGTGTGAATGTGATATTTCATTATTTAATGACATTAAAAACAAAAGTTATGTTATTTAATCTATACTACAACAACATGTAGTATAGATTGTGCTACACTAGTGAAACATTTTTTTTGTGAATGGCAAAAAATACTTGCATTAATACAAACTGAATACATAACACTGAGTTTGTTTTATAATTCACATTGGAAATATTAGACAGTATTTAATATTATGTGTTACAGTTTATCTTTTTATTGCAGATTTATATATATATATATATATTATATACATATGATAATTATAGTTATACTCTGGAACTGTAATGTACATTACAGTTTACTGTAAAATGAATAAAAATAAACAAGATGTTTAACAGTACACCTCTTCAGAATATAGGTATGTTCCTTATACTAATTCTATAAAATAATTTGACACCTGGCTACCACAAAACAATATTGACAACATTTACACCCTGCAGTTGGTGTCAAAATTAACCTTCTGCTTGCGCATTCGGTGGTTATTCCATACAGAGACTCTGAAGGTGTCTAGTTCCTTTTGGAGGACAGGGATGTATATATATGCAAGCAGGTTTCTACAAACACACAAGAGCAAGATTTATGTTAATTTCTTTAAATGTAATTGGGGCTGTTGCCATAATGAATGTATTCCAAAGGCCAGTAAACTTTGTTGTTAGTATTTACTAAAGTAGCAATAATTTACTGCATTGAGCACAAAGAATACCTGTCTGTTTCGTCATTTGAGTCATAATTTCCATCTTCAACTAGTGAGGACAATTGCCTTTTGAAGAACCTCTCCATTCTATCCAGAAGTTCCCGCCACTCTATTTTATTCTGGGTTGAGGGGCCATACAGGACACTATCGGTCGGGTCATCTAAATCCTCAAGTTTTCCACGGAGGAAACTGTGCATTGTGGCCATAATACCAGTTTCTGTTCCTTTGTCTACACGTATTGTTAATGGCAACACTGTTTGGTTAAAACAAAAAAATATGTAAGAACAAATAATTATGTAAGGCTCAAAATGTCAGCAGTCCGTTTTTGTCACTTTTTCATGCGTTACTATGACATTCCGATATACCTCTACTTTCATGCAGATATTCCAAGTAGAATTTCCCTATAATCTTAGGATTATTGTTTGACGTCCAGATCCGTAAGAAGTTCATTCGAGCGCTGTATGTGTCTTGCCCACCGTAGATACACAACGGGAACATAGCCTTCTGGTATCCGCACATCTTGTCATGTCCGTCCAGAGACATCGTGCCATTAGAGTCGATGCACTGCTGAGTGCTCGCCAAATCATCTTTGAGCGCCATGTCATCCATCCATTCCCCGTTTCTCACACGCTCCACCGCCATCTTGATTTTGCATTGTCATGCCCCAATTGCATTGTGGTCTATGGCACTCATAGGCCATGGAAGGAAGGTATTTTCTTTTTTTTTTCCAAACTGCTATGGCACAGATAGGCCATGCAATAATTTATTAATTTTTTTATTTCAAATAAATTGCTATTTATTAAAACTGCTATGGCACAGATAGGCCAGGCAACAATTTATTATTTTTTTTATTTCAAATAAATTAAAAAAAAAAAAATAAAAAAAAAATAAAAATTTCATGAAAGTAAGGAATTTTCTTATGGCACGCCTAGGCCACCATACACTAGTGGCTTAACCTGGGCATTTTATCAAAGTTGAGCTTTTTCGGAGTTATAATAATTTGTTTATACAGTTTCTACAACTTCCAAACAAAGTATGTATTATATATTCTATTCATTTCATTCTGTATAAATGTCCATACAGATCGGCCGCTCGTATTTTATCTATTACTTAAAATACTCATTAATAATTAAGAAAAACGAAAGAGATGCCTAATTAGTACTTGTAAATCCAATACAGCATTGTCCTGATTTACATAAAACTTATCTACTCCGATAAAATGGCTTAAATCACCAAAATAGCATTCGTATTTTAGGTAACGACTCGCATTGTAATATTATATATCTATCGATATTGTATCTATTATTTAAATGTATAGCTTAATATTCATTAACTCTTTCCTGTCCGGCTGAAAAACATCCAAAATTGAACTCCCTCTTTGTTCTATTGATATATCTGGAAATATCCATAACTGTTGCGAAACCTATACCTTTTCTGAAAGCCCAATAAACCGGCTGTTACCAATGCTTTTGAATTTTCCGAACAAGACACATTATGTTAATATAAATTAGCATTAATTATCATAAATCAGGTTGAAAAACTTCCATTTTTCTAGAAAAGGCCATCTTGCACGACCGCGTAACATCATGAAAATTCAAAATGCCACCAATCGCAGAGATGTTTATGAAATCAAATCAAACTTGGCGTGTGAGTGGATCTCATGTGCCTGGCGCTTGTCGAATTTCAATTTTTAATCTTGCGTTACCGTGTTTTTCGATTGACGGCTTCGTGGGTCTTCTATGACCCCTTTTGACTGGGCCGGACAGGAAAGAGTTAAAGTGCCACTAAACTCATTATTAGGAAGAACTTTTAAAATGATAAAGTAACTTATTTTGAAGATTTTCGTTTCTTCGCTTTCTTTTTGAGAAATATCAGTTTGTTTGATATGAGAAATGCCGGAATGTTGCATAATGAGTTATCAGAGAATGTTATATATCTTTGCGTTCATCAAATAAAAACACTAAAGTGTGAATAACACGTGTGCATGTTTCACCCACAACACCAAACCTCTCGATTTTAAAGGATTTCGTTCGAGAATGAAGAGATACACACTTTTCCTTTCTTTACACATTTCTCCAATAAGTCGTTATGCATGTGTGACATGTGTACATTCCGGCATTTTTCATATAAAAAGCAAAGAAACGAAAATCTTCAAAAGAAGTGACTTTATCATTTTAAAAGTTCTTCCAAATCAGACAATAAAAACTTTTGAGTTTAGCACTTTAACGGTTTACTTACGTACAGCTTCCTTTTTTGTCTAACAGATGTGAACCTTACACTGGAACGGTGTGTGCAAAATACATTAAAAATGTCTCAATCTATGTTAAGCCATCACAACCACAAATCCCATTGGAAGGGAAAATTAAAATATTTTTCAATCTTTTACCAAGTTACCTTTCGGATAAGTGCAAACTTTATGCCTACCATGCGTTATGTTTAATTGCCTTTCCTCCATGTGACCAAACGGTGAACTATACAAAACCAAGACAGTTCTGTCAAGAAGAATGCAAAGTCTTAGAGCAACATCTCTGTGTCAGCGAATTTGGTGCAGGTCCGCAGTCCATCGCAGGATATGTTCCATCATGCTCGAAATTGCCACCAGTTGGTTCGGATGAACACAAGAAATGCCTTCGTCTAAACGTGAAAGGTAAGTGACCAGAATATTCTATTGTGTTCTAAACAAGAAAAAATATAAGGAATATTGGTTATCTCATTTATACTTCTTTATACATTATTGTGGCATAATTCACCTCTAGGAAGTGTCATTGCTATGTTTTGTGATGAAGCGAGGAAATTATACCAAAAGAAGGGTTGTTGATAGTGTATTTTTAAAGGGATACTCCAGCCAAAATACAAATGTAGTTCATATGAAAGATCTTACTGACTTTAGTTTATTTCCAAAGTTTCAGCATTCCTATCAATATATAGTTAAGAAGATATCGCTAGTTGAAGTTGGCCAATTTCGACGCCATATTTGTTTCTCAAATATGACGTCACTGCGTGATTCTATCTCGTATTAATAGTTTATTTCGACTAATTTTCGTCAAAGATCATTCACAGCAGCTATCACTCTGTAAACAACTCCACTGCCGATAAAGAATCGCTCAATGACGTCATATTTTCAAAACCTACATGGCGTCAAAATCCTCAAATTTTCAACTTCAAACAGCCATATATTATGATCCTTAAAATTTTGCATGGCGTTATTATTAAATAAATCAAAAAACTTTGTGGTTTTCACCATGTGTAATTATTAAATCTGAGCTTTAGAAAACAACTTTCCTGTTGTTTTTCAGTTGATGAACCAGTCTTCAGAATGAAGTTAAAGAATGTCACAGCTGATGTTGGTGAGATGGTTGCTTTAAAATGCAAAATTAAATCGACAAATATTGCTCCAAGAATCACATGGTATAAAGATGGGAAAATAATTCAGCCTGGACACCCGTTTTATAAAATTCATCTCTTTCGTCTCAGTTCCCGTATGAAAATCAGACGAGTACGCATGCGCGACTCTGGTAAATTCATGTGTAAAATCAGCAATGTTTTCTGGAATGTTTCTTCAGAAAACTGGATAAACGTTGTCCCTTCAACCAAACCTAGTAGACTAAGTACAGCAGGTAAGAAAAACGATAACCACTAAATGTTGTGTAGGTAGTTAAAATGCTATTGAGATGAAAAATTTGTCTATCCAATTTTGATTTTTTCTAATAGTATTTTGAAAATGAGAAATATCTCTGCAAATAACAAGCAGAATTTTTTAAAACTTTGTAAGTACGCACAACTGTGCATAGTATGTTGTTGCCATGGGGATCGCTTGGTGTCAGATCTCTTTTTTTTTTAATTGTTTTTTTCCCTTATCAAACAACGCTTACTGCAGTGCATAGATTCAAAGATTCGTACACGCATAGTTATTGTATTCCGGAGGTCTAAATCATCGTATTCTTTAAGAAAGAGACAGAATTAAGATTTTAGTTCTTTTAGTTGGAAGACTCCTGCTTCTTAGTTGTCTCCTTGGCAACAACATACTGCACACAGTGGTGTGCATCATCATTATTGGCATACATGTGCAAAGTTTCAAAACATTCTACTTGTTATTTGCAAAGATATTCCTCATTTTGTAAATTTTATTTTGTCTATGTGAGAAACTGACGTAATATGCATCTAATTTGCATGTTTGAAAAACCTGAATATCTCCCCATCTCTGGAACGAGATAGCGTATTGAGAAACCGAGAAAGCCATTCTGTCTCATTTTCAAAATTTTCATCTCAGTAGCACTTTAATTACCTAATGTTTATTACTTGGTTACAGTAGGTCTTCTAAGAAGACGTAACATATTATATACTATATAATCTATTGAAATTTCAAAATCTTAAGAAATGTCTCCATTTCTCAAAATCTAGTTATATTGGTTATCTCTATACCATTAAAGTTAGTTTAGTTAGTTAGTTATCCAAAGTTAGATCATTAGTTAGTTAGTTATACAAAGTTAAAGTAAATGGTTTGAACCTAGGAGTATCAGATTTTCTTTCTCAAGACTGCAACAACCTGGACGATCAACTTCACACATCGATCCAAAGTTAGTTATCCAGTTAGAATTTTACCAAATTATTTATAAACTATGTTTTTTCTGTTTTTCTTTAGCTCCTACTACAAAGCCAAATACTACTACTACTACTAGGTAGGTCTCACAGTCACGTGATAGCTAACTGCAAATATTATCTTTTAACATTGAAACTGAAAGTGGTTATACTGTTACTTAAAACGAATTCCAGGCATACGTTCAGTGCGTGTATCAATTGCAAAATATTGAACGAGGGAAAGTCGGAAATTGGGCGGCACTTGAATTGACACCTACAGTATAATTTTGGAATGTTATGCAAATATTATTCTAGGATTTCTAAGTACACGGAAAGAGGATTTGAAGATATTGTGTGTAAATTGACACATGCAGCCGCAGTTTTCTGGTTTGTTTTTTCTTCCTAAAATTAGCTTACTCTACAAAGGCAATATATATATATATATATATATATATATAAGTGTAACGGGTAGTTGACTCTCCGTGGTTTAGAATATGTCGTCAGTTAACTCCTTTTAAACCTGATCAAACGAGGATGAGAGCAGATACTTAACGCCGCCGCTGACATTCGCGATTTTGTCGCAGCTGTTGCACGAGCACTTGAGATTTTTTTCGTCTCTCCATGGTCGCTCGAAGCCGCACACACGGTACAAACCTGCGATTTTTCTTCTATTTCCGGAGTCCACACTACTCCACTGGCCGCCATGATTAATTTATCATGTGATTTATGGCACGTCTGTCATTGGTTGTTTCAATTATTGTATTGCACCGAGCCCACCTTTGCGACAAATTGCAAATACATGCAATTGTATGCGATCAAACGTCATTGCATACAATAAAGGATAAGGATAAAGATAGAGATAAGGATAAGAATAGATATGAAAAGGATATTGATAGGGATGAGGATAGGGATACGGATGGGGATGAGGATAAGGATAGTGTGTTCCAACTGTGATTTCACGGAAAATGTTTATAATTTCTTAAATATAGTTTAAAACATAATGTACAACTCCACCATATACATTATATATATATATATATATTCTATATCCTTATCAAACAGCATTGCAAATATTGCTCTCGTTTCACTCTCATCAACTTTGAACCGGTTCCAATTTCGATGAGTGTCTATCCTTATCCCTATCCCTGGAAATACGGAAACGTGTTATTTTCTAAAAGGCTGTATGTTCTGACGGAAGTATATTTAATATAGAAAGCAGTCAAATACTACTTAATCTGAAGCGAAATTTTGGCTACAAGTACAAAAACAGAGCAAACAATCATCCCTTAATGGGAGCACTAAAAGCTCTTATAGGAAGTGGCACATATCCACCCCACCCCCATTTTTTGACTTTTGAACAACATGTATTTAACGATCATCGCTAAATTTGTTTACGCTGAGTTATTAATTTATTTAAAGCAACTGTGGCTTTCTGAAACCAAGCTCCGTCTGCTGGAAACATTTAAAGAATCTCAAGGTCTATTTTCATGATCCTCAAAACCAACACGAATCGACACGTCGTTTTCAAAAGGAAATGGAAAATCTCCAGGGGTCTTCTATGTGTTCGGAGTATGCCACCGCCGCCATGTGCTATCACTTGTTTCCAGTCTGCGCCAAGAGCCATATGAAACACAGACTGTGTAAAAAGGACTGTTTGATGGTGAAAAATAAAATTTGTCAAAAGCAGATTCCTTCGATTTTTCCCCATTGTTCCAAGTTGCCCAAGAACGTTGGCAGGAAGGGAAGACACTGTAACAAGCTAACAGGTAAACTACACGATATATCTTGAGGATGGCTAATTAACAACACGTATGACATAGACGACTCACGAACATGGAAAAGCATATGTTTAAAATGCAACACAGCTCTAAGCCTGACGAACCCACCATCGTGTTGCTTTTACTATATATCGTAGTAAATCTGTTGTGTTGTATATCGCTATGTATCTTTAAAGTGACTGTTAAATCGACTTGCTTTGGGGCCGCAGTAATTGGCACTAGCTGTTGCGGGCCTATTGTCTTAATGTCTGTATTTATCTTTGTAATGTGTATGGCAATGTTATTAAAATAAAATAAAATAAATGTACACCTAACGTTATACGCATGCGCGAGCGAAGTGCTCGTAGCTATTGTTGTAGAAGACTCGATTATTTTGAGATACGACTACTTGTCATTCTAAAATTTAACTTGGTCTTCAGATTTCTCCTTTTGTCAAATGATACCCAATATGGCCGCCGTGACGTAATATGAAAAGCAGTAATTAGCAAGTTTTAGCGATGACAACGCCTCGTTACGATATAATTTTTAATCCTAAACAAAGGATAAAATAATTTCTAGTCCCTTTTATTTTTACGAATTTCTTACAATAAATCATAAATCACTCGCGAGTATTTCGCGAGATATTACCAATTTACCAAAATAGATTTCTATTCTACTATCAGCCCCAGTTCCTTTTCATCACGGCCGCTTGTAAAAAGCCTTGGACAACTTTATATCCAGTGAATAAGTCCTATCCAACGAATAAATTCGATATCAAAACTATAGGACTGAGGATACGATTTATTCGCCTGATTTATTATTCAGGGTCTTAAGGTGGCTCCCTACTGTTTTTTGAAAGGTGGCCAAAATGCAAATTTCAATCTCGATAAGTGCCCATGGATATTTCGGAAAAGATTGAAACTAAAGCTATGCATATAATTAACTTTCAGGGCATCAAATACTATTAATGGCTAAAGTGTTTCATCTGTTGCTATGACAACAGTGACGTTTCAAAATGGCCGAAAATGAACATTTAATCTAATTTATTTCGCAAACGAGTCGGTGACCCTCGATTTTTTTTGCATTTAAACATTTCTTTTAGTTTAATTAATAAATAGGCAAATTTAAAAAAAATTCTGTAGATCCAATTTTTTTAAAAAACATGTGATTTTTTGTGTAAAATAATTGGATCTATTTATTAATTTTATTAATTAAAGTGCACCTGACATCAAAAATTTTTATTGTCTTATTTGGAAGAACTTTTAAAATGATAAAGTACCTTCTTTTGAAGATTTTCGTTTATTCGCTTTCTTTTTTGAGATATATCAGTTTGTTTGATATGCAAATGTCCGGAATTTACGTCACACATGCATAATGCTTATTGGAGAAATGTGTGTATCTCTTTCATTCTCGAACGAAATCCTTTAAAATCGAGAAGTTTGGTGTTGTGGGAGAAACACGCACACGTGTTATTCACACTTTAGTGTTTTTATTTGATGAACGCAAAGATATATAACATTCTCTGATAAGTCATTATGCAAGTGTGACGTAAATTCCGGACATTTGAATATCAAACAAACTGATATATCTCAAAAAGAAAGCGAATAAACGAAAATCTTCAAAAGAAGTTACTTTATCATTTTAAAAGTTCTTCCAAATAAGACAATAAAAAATTTTGATGTCAGGTGCACTTTAAACTAAAAGAAATGTTTAAATGCAAAAGAGTCACCGACTCGTTTGCGAAATAAATTAGATTACATGTTCATTTTCGGCCATTTTGAAACGTCACTGTTGTCATAGCAACATATGAAACACTTTAGCCATTAATAGTATTTGATGCCCTGAAAGTTATTCTATGCATAGCTTTAGTTTCAATCTTTTCCGAAATATCCACTTTTCGAGATTGAAATTTGCATTTTTGCCAAAGGACATTGGCAACAAAAATCATAATTTAAAATGTTTGACTTTCTGATAAACAAACAGACTTACGAAGGTAAGCCAAGTAAACACAACTAATCTTGTACAAAACAACAGCACTAATTTTGACCAAAGACAATCCTGTCATCCGCCATCTTGCTGTAATACTTTGCCTACTTAACTGGGAAATTGGTGACGTCAAAACCTGGGTAAACCTGAAATGATGCCAAGTTTCCGCGGAATTATTTTTAAAATGTTGTGGTTCAATTGTCAGACGTTTACAAAAATCGAGTTTCAGACTTCTAAAGACACGAGGATAGCTAGTAAACATTTCACTTTACTCTGCTTGTGACGTCACAAGCATATTCATTCATATTCAAATATCACTCGTGGTGTAAATCCTTAATTGCACTCGCTATCATACGATTACCTATACTTACTAAAAGGTACATATTTTTTGTTGCCAATGTCCTTTAATTGTTCAATTGGTTTACGATGTCGCCATTGCATCTTGCCAAAACTCCCTGTAACGTGAAGAATGTAAAAGGATATTCTAGCTCAGACATTAACATGATCAAAATTATTAATATATACAAGGTCCGAATTGGCGCTGCAAAACAGCTTCGCATTTTTCTTTAGTGTCACAATGTAGCGTACTGTAGCGTCTTACAATGTTGTGTACCGTCTTACAATGTTGCGTAACGTTTTACAACGTAGCGTAACGTCTTACAACGTAGCATAACGTCTTTCCACGTAGCGTAACGTCTTTCCACGTAGCGTAACGTCTTACAACTTTACGTAAAGTCGTACAACGTTGCGTATCGTCTTACAACTTTACGTAGCGTCTTACAACGCTGCGTAGCGTCTTACAACGTTGCGTAACGTTTTACGACATAGCATAACGTCTTCCCACGTAGCGCAACGTCTTACAACTTTACGTAGCGTCGTACAACATGCGTAGTGTCTTACAACTTTACGTAGCGTCGTACGACGTTGCGTAGCGTCTTACAACTTAGCGTAACATTTTACAAAGTAGCGTAACGCCTTAAAACATTGCGTAACGTCTTTCCACGTAGCGTAACGTCTTACAACGTAGCGTAACGTCTTACAACGTAGTGTCCTATAATTGACGTTTACATCACTTGCGTTGCGTCCACGGTGAACTTGGTTACTTAAATCAGCTTCGCAATGCTCAGAAAAATCACTTCGCAGATTTTCGAAATTTTCAAAATCGCTTCGCAATTTGCAATTTGTGAAGCGCTAATTCGGACCTTGATATATATATATATATATATATATAATATATATATATATATATATATATATATATATATATATATATATATATATATATATATATATATATACTGTATATATATATATATATATATATATATATAAATAAACGAGTATGTTTACGAAATTCAGTATAAGTCATAAATCCCAGGCTCTCGGCATCGCCTTCGTGTAGCTCAGTGGTAAGAGCGCAGTAAATCAAAGGTCGCGGTTCAAAACCCAGCCACGGCAAGTTGCATTTTTCTGCTTACGCGGTTTGGGCTCATTCACTCGAGAACATTTCATCTCATCATCATATTACCGAGTGACAATATCACATCATATATATATATATATATATATATATATATATATATATATATATATATATATATATATATATCTGCGTAGACAGTGTTTTGAATATATAGCAAAGTGAAAAGGTGGTAAACTGCCAAGAATTTAGTGACGAGATACTGACGTTTCGAGCGGAGCCCTTCATCAGAGTAAGACCCTGATGAAGGGCTCCGCTCGAAACGTCAGTATCTCGTCACTAAATTCTTGGCAGTTTACCACCTTTTCACTTTGTATATATATATATATATATATTAGCTCTAAGATGTTACTCGTGTGTCAACTCGCCATTGTGTCGCTCGGAAGCCATGGAGCTGAACTATGCATTTTACCAACTAAACTTAAATATTATCATGTTTTTCTATAGTGCCGACGGTGGATCCTAGTAGGTAGGTAGAGTATTCATCAACATGATTGCTGTTGACATTCAACCTCGCACTCAGCCGCCATTTTGAGAAGGCACTGGTACGAGGTTGAGTGCTGACACCGTTTGTTATTATTTCGATTTTGATTGGTGAAGGCTAAAAATGATGACTCAAAAGGACCTTCTCATTTTCAAGAACTAGTCTAACCCTAATTCCAATAATAATCCTAACCCAACCTTAATCCTAACCTTAAACCTAATCCTAACCGTAGTTAACCCTAACCAAAAATAAAGACCAAAGAAAAACAGAAAGGTCCTTTTGAGTCATCCCTTTTAGCCTAAACCATTTTAATTGGTTGATAGCCAAACGATATTTTCCCTTTTAACAGATCTTTAAAAGTATTAAAAGGTCTATTGTTAATTTATCGCACATTATCGAATTTTTAATTTATTCTTGCCCTGAAATGTTCTTGGCGTTGTAATTTTTTTTTACTATTGTTGATCATTTGCAAAGAACGCCCGAAAATAATCATGGCAATGACAGAAACACAAAATCGTCACAAAAAATCGCGTTTAGGCCAAGTAAAAAAATATACTAGTTTATCGTCCCTGCGCGCATCTTTTTTTCCCCTGCCGCATCAAAATTTTTGTCTTGTTTTCGGAGTCATTTACGCCACATTTCGTCCCTTTTCGTGCCTTTCGGTATCTTTCGGCAACTTTCGGGACTTTTCGGTTCATTTCGGGTTTTATGCGCCACAATTTGTTTTGGCGCAATCTTGTATCGAAGCAGTTGCAGAAAAATCCATTCGATTCTGTCATGGTTTTGTTTGTGCTTGTTAAAATTAGGTTTTGGTAGGTGATGGCCATTTTGGAGAAGCCAATTACCACTATGCCACTGCCAAAGTAACCGACCCTCTCCGCCCTCAGACACCACTAATTCCGAAAGTAACCGCAGGCCCGCAGCCGCCCTGGTTATTTTTCTACGGTATTCATTTGCAAACAGCATAAAGGATAGTAATATAAAAGTGTTGCGTTGGTAGTGTAGAAAAACAAATTAGAAACTCTAAAAGGTTGGTGTACTACCAAAATAGTGTGTCGGATGTCTAACGTTTCGAGCGAAAGAGTGAAACGACGTAAACGAAAACATGACGACTAAGGGCATTCGTTCGAATGTTCAACCTCCTTCCTTCCTACTATTTCGGAATGTTCAACCTCCTTCCTTCCTACTATTTCGGTAGTACATCAACTTTTTAGAATAAAGAATAGTAAATAAAACTATTAAAAAAATAAAACTATTAATGCCATAAATATGCCGCGATAAATAGACGATAAACCTGCTTCAGGCCTGTAAGGCCAAGTAAAAAAATATAGTGGTTTATCGTCCTAACTTTGAAAAAAGAATGAGAATGCGAGCACTTTTCTTTTTTTTCAAGCTCCATCCCTGTGCGCGACCATATTGAACTGTGTATATTTATGGATCTATAAGTCTCTGCGGGAATGTTAGCATGGTTCCCTCAACGTCGAATATCGACGGATAAATCCATCAGAAAAGGTGCAGTGTGCATTTTATTTGAGCCACTCTCTTAATTATCGCACAATGTTTCTAAAGTTGTTTGTTCCATTTATTAATTGCTTTTTCTTTCATAACAAAAATCTTCAGCCTTAAGTTCTTCTTTAAAAAAAATATTGCAACAAAAAAAATATTGCAAGCGGCTACTTTCAAGGGGGGCGGTTACTTTAAGAAGGGCGGCTACTTTCGATTTTTCATAGTAATTGTTAAAAAATAGGTACGCAGTGCGTACATGCGGAGACATGGTTTACTCGTCTACCATCATTCATCTTTATTACCAGTTCTAATCTAAATTACAAGACCAGTTTTAAAAGTTGTACTTCTTAATTCTATAGCGAATTTAATTCAAAAAATAAATGCAACAGAAGTGCAATGTTTGAAACCAAAATAAATTTAGCTGCAGGTGAATTAAATTTGACAGGTTCTGTGTGGCATGGAGTGGTAGTTTGACCTTCGTCTCAAACGGGAAAAGTACGACGATTAGAAAAGGGCAATAGAAAGCAAACACAGTGACATACTGAATACAATAAAACAAGAAGCAATATATGAAACTATTGAATACTGTTTTTGGTAACCTAGCCTGCCCGATTGGTAGTGAATAACTCTGGTTAAGGTGTAGAATTTTCTTCCATAACGTTGTTCCAAATTTAGCAGAATGTCCAGAATTGTTTTAACAGTGTATTGCATCAGTTGCAATTATGTAGTGCCATGTACTTTTTTATTTTAATCTTCCAGAAATTATCTTTAGAAGAGTGAAACGTAGCTTAGATATATGTTCTACATGATGAACAGTTCCTTCTTTTGTATTGTTGGCTTTACTCATTGTACTGAGTTTACAGATTCATTTATACTGATCCATATGATACTGATCACAATTTTTCGACTGCATGTTATACATTTGTTCAATTAAGGTCCCAGTAGTTATATAGTTAAAAAATGCCCTGTCTCTTTGTTTAGCAGAGTGAGCTCCAATAACACTATCTTGTTCCTTAATGTAATATTTACAGGGGCGCACATTCAAAACAATTTTGGGGGGGGTGCTCTTTGTTCTGGGACCGACTTTCTTGATGTTCCTGTTTGATAAGCTTACAGTACCACCCCTGACGATCTAACAACCCTAATAACAATGGGAAATTTAATATATATATATATATGCGGGTTTCAAAGTGGAGAGGCTAATGCACGTGCCCTTTAGGGGGGACCGGGGGCATGCTCCCCCGGAAATTTTTTATTTATCTAAACCCCTAAATTCCTATTTCCTGCATTTTGAGGGTGATTTTAATAAAAAAATATTAAAAAAAATATTAAGTTCTTAATTTTTTTTTGCGAATGGACCATAATATTATATATTACAGTATTTTTATTGTTGAAAAGAAGATATTAGCTTGAGTTTTTTACTTAAAATGCCTGGAAGCTGGAGCAAAACTAGCCTACTCAAATTATCAAACACTAATAATGCGTCGGGTTTGTGGAAGCTCTGCCCAACGATCAACAAGTTTTTCAAGATCAATTGAGTCAGTCATATCTTTTTCGCATCCAAGTGTCACGAAGTCCTTAACGCAATCAGAAATTGTGTAACCAGTTTTTATCTTTCTTGGGCACGGAAATGATCATATTAGTACGTAATACTTATACTGGTCGATCGGGACCGAATATGGCAGTCTGACAGACAATTTGGGACCGA